>BQNB010032901.1:11786-46786 GCA_026074375.1 Tanacetum coccineum
CTACTTAGGCAAACTCGTAATTTGTATAAAAGTGTACTTGCGTCCAATCGTAAAACAATGCATGTTTCTCACACCGAAGATGTAAATCAAAGTAATTGCATAAAAGCGAGGCTATGAACTCACCATAAGTGAATGGTTTGATTATCTAAATCAAATAAGTAAATCGTCTTGGCAATTCGAATGTAACCTACTTAATTGTAGGTCGTATGAGTATGATGTATTTAATATAAATACAATATCACATGTTATAGAGTGTAACACCCGCCCTGAGGGGCATCAGATTGCGCAGTGGAAATTAGCAATTTGGTGTTACTAAATAGCATCTGTCACCACGATAATAGAAAACAAATCAAATAAGACGTTTACCAAACATGTGTTTAAAATTTATTCAGAGTTAAAATGTGTTTAGGTCCCACAGAATCCTTACCACCATCTATTACAAACCATGAAAAACATATTGTTTTCAAAAAAAGACATTATTTTAAACACAACATAAGATATTGTTTTTGAAAGACCGAAACACACAAGAAGTCTTTCCATAGAATCCATCACCCACACACGCAGCACGCCCCACCCACACCACCACGCCATCGTTGCCTCAGCCTGGGGTTAACCTGGGATATAACAGGTTAAAACATCAACACCAAGTTGAGTGAAATTCAAAGAGTTTAAATTATCAAGTAAGTAACAACCTTTGAACACGATATAGTTCTCCAGGAAAATAAAGCAACAAATGCAATGTATATGCAACTTCTTTTCTCTTTCACGCAATAAGCTCAGACATCCGAACGTTAAACAAAACATATGGTATTATCACTATGCTATAAAGTGCCCCCCAAACAAGGTATTATTGTCATATACCTACTAATTTCTAATAACAAAATGTTTGTTTGATCAGGGTGGTCACAAGGATTCAAACCCCCGGACAGGTTGTCACAACCCAATAGATCCTATTCAATAGCATTAAGCGTTACTCACAACAAGGCAATTAACGTTCATGAAATAAGGGGCTTATCGACAATAGCACAACTTATGCGAAAACAAATCTCGTAATTGGGTCCAAGCATACCATAAAATCATATGTGGTTTCGAGATTTATAAAACAAACATGTAATCCCCCTCGCAGGTTTAAAACATTAAAAGAATTTTAATACGAGGCTACAATATGAACCTCACCTTAAGCAAATGACCCAAATCAATCAATCAATCAACAAGCGCAATAAACTTCACGTCTCAACCGCGATTTATATAGTACATATATAGCGGCACGTGACTAAAAGTATACTTGAATCAATAATGTATATATAGATATACATATATATATATTATATATATACATATAAATATATAGGTAGATATATATATATGTAAATAGATATATGTATGATATATATTTGTATATGATACAAACATATATATATATATGTATGTATATTATATATATATAAATCAATCAATCATCAACAAGCGCAATAAACATCACGTCTCAAACCGCGATTTATATAGTACATATTATAGCGGCACGTGACCAAAAGTATACCTTAATCATATAATGTATATATATATATATATATATATATATATATATATATATATATATGTATTTATATATATATATATATATATATATATAAAATATTAATGTATAATATAATTGTATATGATACTTACATATATATATATATGTATGTATATATATATGATATGTATAATATACACACTATATCATACATAGTATATATATATATATATATATATATATATATATATATAGACACTATATATATATATAAAATGTATGTATGTATGTATTACTATTATGTATATATAATCCTATAGCTAAAAATCCCAATGTGACGCAAAACATTTTGCTTTGACTTGTTCATCAATTTTACAAACGTTTCTTACAAAGTTTTGTACAATTTAGAAAGTTTATCGAAAGTAAGCGATAATATAATCTAAACTTAGCATATCATCTTAATTTAACTAACTTTACGAACCCTTACTGTTATAAACCTATATTTAAAGTATAAATCGCAATTTTGACATTCAAAAAGTCAAACTTCGTAGTGACTTTTAACCAAATTCAGACTCAACTTGACTTAGTGCTGTAAAACTTCGTTTTCGAGGAGTTACACACAGCCCACCTACATAGTTCAAAACGATCCTTAGAACATCCCTTTATTATATTAAAAGCCTAATTTAGAGATTTAAAGAATTACTCATCACGCTATGGTCAAGTCAAACTTTCTGGTCAACAAAAGTCAACCTAAAGTCATACAAAAACTCATTTTTGTCAAATTCTAATTATTCCAACATGCTTAACTAGCCTAAAAACATGTACTAAAACTATCAACATGTGTTCATACTTTTAACACTCTTCAAATCGATCGTTTGCACTTGAATCTTCTACCTACAATTACACTATATAGTTAATAACCCAACTAATCTAGCAACAAGTAATGACAAGTAAATACTCACAAAGCTATAAGGCCGAAGTCAACTTGTTTTCCCCTTTTCTGCCTGACTGTACGAACAAACCACATAGACCAACCAAACAAACTTTTCAAATCAAACCAACTCACAATAACACTAATCTAACACTAGTAAACCTTCCTTTTAGATCAAAATCAATAGAAATTGACCAAAAACCAAACTTCTTAAATACTTAGTGCATGTAAGGTTTCTTTAGTGGGATTTATAGAGGATTGAACAAGGATTAAAATGGTATAATCGGATTTAAATGCATGTGAGTAATGAATTTTTGACAATGATTTGTGTGTGTGTGTGTGTGTGTGTGTTTTCGAACGGCAACAAGGGAGGGAGAGAACAGGTGAAGTGAAAAATTTGTAAAAGAATTATAAGTGTATGCTTGTATCTATTTATAGAATACAAGTTTGATCAATTGGCAATTTAGGTCCCTCCTTCTCATAAGTCCTTGCAAGTTAAATACAAATTGGTTATATTTCCGTTACTTAGTCTACCAAACACGGGTAACATCACGTTAATAAATATTTTTAAATCCGTCCCACTAAATATAGTTTAAAACCTTTAATAAAACATTAAACCTCGTAAAACACGACCTTTAAACATGGTTTTTATAAAAACTTAGGGAAACGACGAAAAATACAAAATTAACATATTTACGCTCTCGGAGCAATAAAATATATTTTTCTGACTTCCTTAAATGCTAAAAACAAATAGAAACTAAATCACGGAATGAAATTCACTAATAAATGGAAATTCTCATCAATCCACATATAGCATAAACGACTATAATTATCTACATAATTAAAAATAACTATCTTAGGCTAGGGATAGACGTTGACCTGAAACTCGGCTTGTTGCATTGGTAAATCTTAGGATTACACCCAAATCGCCTTTACATGTTGTTTATTAACTAACTACACCAGTTAGTTAACCTATAGTTAAACCCTTTTCCACTATCATCTTTAGAGTGATGATCCACTAGAACAGCCCGTAGAACCAATCCTTTAGGAATTTACACCAACTATTTGTTTTGTTACACCCTTACATCTTAACCTACCCTGTTAGATTAAGTTTAATTTACAGTTGCTAGTTGCTTAAAGTGTAAAGTTTGTATTTCCCGTGTCTTGTGTCATTTTCTATCTTTGGTGCGGTTGGAAATTTGCACATTGCAAATGGGAATGTATATTAGTAGTCAAAGCTCATGTGATTCTACTACCATCACAATTATTGGTGAATCTAAAGAACGAAGAAATTACTGATGCAATTATCCAAAATTATTATGATCGTGAAGATGGTGAAACTACATCAAGATTTGAAGTATAGTTAGCAAAAATAATCGAAAAAATGAGAAAAATTGCAACAAAAAGAGAGAAAGAAAGTTCGAAGATAATCGTTTCGCAAAGAGCATTATCGAAGGAATTACATAAAGGATCGATTATTCGTTGATACGTCTAAAAAATCAACGATGTAGAGTATTGTATAAAGTGGAAGATATCGCCACTTACCTTGTAGAGTATGTAAAGTTTTGGGAAGTTGATCGTTACAAGAACGCCAACTTAGGTTGTTGTTTTTTATCTATGATCAAGACTTTGTAAATAGTTATGTCTTTATCATGATAACGGTCGGGAAATAAGTGTCTAGCAACTTGTATCTTAAGTCTTAATCTATTTGTTTCTTGATTTTTATTCAAGGGTTAATATACAAAGAAGTTACTAAAGTTTGCGTAAATGTTCGATTACGTTACTAAAGTTTAAAACGTTACAAATAGGTTACTCAAGTATACATGTTTATTGTTTGAGTTACTGAACCTATAAAAATATTTGTAAACATCACTGAACTTGTAAAAACGCGATATTTATGTTACTTAACTTATCCAAAAATATGCGTTCAGGTTACCCGATTAATACTAAAAATATTAAAGTGTGTGCTTCCTATAAGTTCAGTAACATATTTGTAACGTTTTAAACTTTAGTAACGTAATCGAACATTTACGCAAACTTTAGTAACAAATGTGTATAATAACCCATTGTTCAACAACAATTTACTTCCCTCTCACTTGATGATTAGCCGCTGGTTTTACGTGAATGAGGATCCATACGAACATACATGTCTATTCTGTCGTTACGGCCATGTATGCATGTCTTGTACCTCGTTGTTTTATGGTACTTTTAGTGAAAGATTGTAGAATGATCAATCGTACGCCTTTCCATACAAAAACCTATATTTACGTTTTTAAACTTGTTACTCCTTGGCTTTAGTGGTAGAAATGTGTATCCTCGCCAAGCTTGTGATAGAACACTTGTCATGACCGAGCAATTAAGCGAATTAGTTACATGTTACCACATAGATTAGTTGAGTGATTTGAGTGTTTTCATCTTTCTATTTGGTGAGGTGTTTGGTTGTGTACTTGTAATAGATCAAATAAATACTTTAACAGAAAATATCCTTAGGGATACATTTTTATAAACTTCTAAAGACTACTTGAGGACAAGTATTCTAGAGCTTAAATGAAGATATTTTGAATATTACTATTCTGAAGACCAATACGCCGTATCCATCAAGGAAGATACGGCGTATCCGTGCCTGCACTCACCAAAGACCACTCATAAATAAAGATCAATACGCCGTATCCAGAGGACTCAATACGCCGTATTCAAGATATGGAATCAATATAATATTCTAAAAGATATCAAGCGTGGTCCCTACTCTAAGAAAATCCCTAATACGTCGTATCCAACTCTTGGATATGCCGTATCCAACCGACTTCCAGACCTTATAAATACAAAACTTAAAAACGAGTTTTAAGTGTGCTAAATCATATTCTCGATACCTAAACCACAAAAGTCAATTTTCAGAGGAGAAAAAGAGCAGAAGAGGTCCGAGACAAAGTATTTCAATGTCCATAGAAGACAACGTAGTAATTCCCATATACTTTAGTATTCGTTTAGTTTTTGGTATCATTCGTTAACTCGGTTAGTTTACCTTGGCTAAATAATTACTCTTGTATTTATTATGACGTTTGAAGGCTAATACCTTTGGGTATTAGCCATTATTATAAAGATCCGAATGTTTGGTATTTGTTTATCTCAATTTCTTGATTTATTGTTGAGTGTTTGTTTATGTTTATCAATTTATACTTGTTTACGCGCTTTTGTATGCAACCTATCATTCATTTGGTTCTAGTGAAGCGGACCAAGTAGATCTAGAGTCCAGGATAGCTCTCCATATAGTAATTTATACATCTGGAATCATAGTTACACAAATATTGTCCTTCTAAGTATGTGTTTAGGATGCGCTTCGGGCTTAACTAGTTAATTGGATATTGCCAATGGTTTATTGATTGTGTTGACTAGCAGGTGACCTAGATAATTCTACAAGTAATGTTCTGATTCCATTGGATAGTTGGACAAGTGAGCTACTAATGTATAAATTGCCATTAAGCAGTAAGTGGGTAAAGTCTCTATGAGCTAGGGTTTAACAAGATCACCATTGCTTTAATCCCTAAGATAGATTATAATCAGCAAATAAGGATGCTTTATGCGGATGCTTTAATTGTGACAGAATTATTCTGTCTAGGTCTTAGGATGATGTCACGCTTAAGTCTTAAGAATGATATGCCACCTCGAGAGAAGAAATCATTGCACTAAATAACCAAACCAACATTCTAATCAGATTAATAATGGTTAATACAGTTTTCTTATATAAGGTCCGACCGCTCTTTTATCTTTTGTAATTAGCTTACGTGGGTAAAAGTGCCTTGAATTGATTATAGACACCGACCAAACCATGCCAGTCTCTCAGGCTGAAAACCCCATTTTTCCCGTTAGAATTAGGATTTAGATTGACATAGGTTTAACATAGGTTTAGAATAGAATAGAATTAACATAGATTAGATAACCAAGATATTAATTAAATTGATAAATTTAACCTCGCTTCAAGTGTTCGACACCCTACTTACCACGAAACTACTACCGATCGGGTACACTGCCCGTTAAAGTGTTGTTTTTGGTTTAGTCGGCAAAATATAAATTTAAAAGTTGAATCATCTTAAATATACCATACAACGACAGCACATCATCAATATACTCTTCCACTAAATGCTTGACACCAAATTTACTACAACATGTGACTTCACTCTTTCATCTTATATATATACGTATGTTTGTTTAGAGATAGTTAGAGATTCTAAACATAAAAAATAATACAAAGTATTATATTGATAGGGTCATCCTCTCATTGAATTATAAGCTTAGCTTTGATTCACAAAAATGAAAGTTTCATTTGTCATGCAATCGGGGTAGTGCTCTGCAACTATCCCGTGTAATTCTTTGATTCATTTCTACTAAGAATTATAAAGCATTAAAAGTATGAATGGTGCTATTAGTTGTAATTTGGGTCTTGTGTAAAACTTACATTTTAATCTTCTCAAACGTAATCTTGTTCCCAAATTTTGGGATGAACAATTGGTATCAGAGCGGGTGGATTGATTTAAATAATCCAAATCTTCTTTGGCTACTAATAACATAAAAACCTTTAAAAAAACCTTCACAAAAAATTAATTTAAAAAATGTCAAATCACTTGGTACCATTATGCGGACTCGAGTTGAAAACATGAGAAAAATGGTATTAAAAAATCATGCGCGTGTAAAATTCACACACATGAACTGGTCAAATTTAAATCAAGGCGGGTTTACTTGAAATACTTCAAAAAGTGCTAGTGATGTTGCAATTTTTAAAGGAGAGAAACACTTTGATAAACACTTTTAAATTTGACCAGTTCATATATTCAAACCCAACACAAAAAAACTACACAAAACCTTAAAAAATCCACAAAAAATCATTCAAAAAATCTACAAAAAATAACTCCACAAAAAAATCTCACTTAAAAACCCATACAAAAACCCCACACAAAAAACCTATAAAGTCTCTGAAAGAAAGAAGCATCTGAAAAGATTTTTTTTTAATCAAAAATTTTCAAGGACTAAATTTGCAAAGTCATCAGGGACTGAATTTGCAAAGTTAGCAGTAAGGGTGGCAATCGAGTCGTGTTCGTGTTGACCTGTTAGGGTTCGCGGATTGGTGGGTTATTATAACCTCTACCCAAACACGACCCATTTATTAATCGTGTCAAGAAACTCAACCCTAACCCACACCTACATAACACGTGTACCCCGTTTGTGACCCGTTTAACTTGTTTAAGTAAATAGGTCAACCGATGAATAAGGTTGGTGGTTTGTCTATTTAACTAATTTAAATGCAAAAAATAATATATGGATGTAAAAAATGATAAACATAGCATACAAATAATTATGCAACAATTTTAATGATATATGAGTTATAATCGTAATTCACTCCTATTAACTATATAACAAAATACATCTAATCCAAATCCAAGATAAAATTCAAGTTATATATTTTGTTTTTAAAGGCTTATATATACTTAAACGAGTTCACGTGTTGACCTGTTTAATACTTACTCAACCCAAACACGACCCATTTATTAAACGGGTTATACGGGTTGACATGTTTTTGACCCAAACATGTTTATCCTCAACCCAAACCTGTTGTCGGGTTCGTGTCGTTTATCGTGTCGTGTCGAAAATTACCATCCATAGTTAGTAGGGACTAGATCCACAAAAGTCATCAGGACTAAATTCGTAAAGTCATCAGGGACTCATTTCGCAAAGTAATCAGGGACTGGATTTGCAAAGTCATTAGGGTCGGAATTCGCAAAACAATCAGGGACTCAGTTCGCAAAAGTCATCAGGGACTAAATTCGCAAAGCAATCAGGGATTGAATCCGAAAAAGTCATCAGTAGACTGATTACAAAAAAGGCTCAAGGCAGGGACTATTTTTTCAATTCTTTCCCAAGGTCTATATATACATACATATATATATAGGCTCCGGTTCCGTTGAGAAGGTTTTTATTTTGAGAAGATTGAGAAATCTACGTTTGAGCAAATTGATTCATATTTTTTGATTTAATTCACAAGTAAACATCATTTAATAGTGAATCAAAGCTATAAATCACAAATTTGATTCACAAATAACTCATAAGACAAAACTGATTTACAAAGAGTTGGCGATGTACCAAGTGAAATTATTGGTGTAAAATCACCTCCCGGAACTCAAATACAAGATAACAAATGATATACATAAATAAACTAGTTTATTGACCCGTGAAATTCACGGGGCCTTAAAAATCGGTGACAGTGTTTTTATAAGAGATAGATTTGTGGTATTACGTAAATAAATTACATGTTAGCACGGTGAATAGAAAATATTAATGCTAACTTACAATACAAATAAATTATTGGAATACTATAAAAGATAATTTATTTTTATGGTATATAAATTCGAGAATATTTCACTTTGGAAAAGAGTAAAATAATCTAACAACATAAAAAAATGTGTAACAACAAATCACACATAACATTTTATGGCATTTAATAAGAGTTTAGTATACCTCAATATGTTTATATAAGCGGTCCATTTGTTAGATTACGTGAATATATGATATAGATGATTTAATAGAAAATAGTTATGCAATAGCTAAAATGTTGGTATCTATCTGATGAAGTTCCATAATTTGCAAACGAACTGATTTAGGATGTTCTAGGCCAACTTTATCTACTACTTTGCAACTGATATGTTATGCGCTACACAAATAATCACATGCAGCATGACCACAATAGACTTCAAATACTTGTTCAATGTCGTGACACAGTCCGATAAGTATAGTGTGGCACGTTTTCACATATACATAATTATTATTGATGTGCACTATAGATTTCAAGTTTCAGCAATCACACATTTAGATAAACAAAAGTTTCAAAGAAGATTAAAAAAATTATATAAACTAATAGGCTCATGTTCATAAAATAAATACAATAAGAATGAATTTAGAAGAAAGTGTGACAAACATCCACTTTAATCTCACGGAGTCACGGGTAAGAAACTAATAATCTCTGTTCCAAAAAAAAGAAACTAATAATCTAGTGCTATTGGATTAAACCAAGTTAAATCATTTTTATGGCTTCATTCAGCTGAAATACTTTCACCAAACTATGTCATACAAACTATATCTTCTTTCTAAATTTCAATAATTGAAATACAGGACCAGTTATAAGGATAATCCAAAAATTTATTGGTCTAACTTGAAGAGTGTTGGTAGTAACCAAATTATCTTAATCGTTTAGCTTTTTCTTATCTTCGTGAGCCACTATACCTCCCTCTTACAAAGTTATTAAAATCTGCTTAAGTTATTTTAACACTTAAAACCTTTTATCTTCATGGAACTGAGACAATAATATTGGTAGGATTTAACTATTACAATAACAATAACAATAACAATAACATAGATCTATTATAAGACTGAAAGGTAAAAGAGCATAACTATTGTCAATAATCCTTTCACTGGCCTACTTGTTAGAACACATGTAATGGTAAACAACAAAGAAACATCAATTAAGGAAATTCAATATAATCATTTTATTAACCGTTCTAATCTAGTGGTCCTCATTTAGTGGATAGTAATGAAATCAATTCAAACTACATAAAACACGTTCCTCTCTCTGTAGGGTTTTTAGTCATCATTTTCTACTTCTTATTCTAGCCGATCCTAGTTTTCCTACTATCCTAATTCCTTTAATTCAATTGGGTAACATTTGCATATTTTTGATTATACATGTCGTGATTTATATAGTTTCATGTTCGAATAAGATGTCCATCACAAAGCGGTTTGACCGCACCATGATCTTTCAATGTATCAGGTTTGTTTTATGTATACACATAGAGACTTTTACATATCTTTGTTCTATTATTCATAATCTTTATTCTTAAAATTGTTTCACTTATTTGTTTTTGAATTTTTTTTGTAGTTTGGCTTTAAAATTATTGATCTAAATCATTTATTGATTGGCTTCTAAATTGTTTCGGTCTCATAAATCTGTTCGAGTTTTATTGATTAGGTTAGTTAAAAATGACATCAGTATTGAAAGGGTGTAATTGTTTTTTTAATAGTTCAATTTCATTTCATTTGCTTTTGATTTCGTAATCGGTTACCAAGTTTTTTGATTGTGTGGTGACTACAAATTATTTTATATTCAAAGATAGTGTAGATAGAATAAAAGCTAAGCATACTTCCCACGCTTTTAATCCAAGAAACTGAGGATCTGTAACAAAACCATGCATATATCATCAATTACAAAAAAAAGGCCAGAAACAGAAACTTATTATAATGCATGTAACATAACATTTGAAACCTATATATTAACCTGTAAGTGTCTAAGATATCCCAGCTTTTTCACAGTAATAACCCAAGTAACTGAAAGGAGTGAGTGGCGGCGTTATATCTACCACCCTCATCGCTTGACTAAACTCTGTCGTTTTTGACTCCTAATCGCTCCTGTAAACCCTGCAACCAAAAAACACATATGGTATGATGTTGTATATATCTGCAAGCTAATTTCATCTAATCGTCTAATCTTTCTTCTTATCTATAAATAATGATCACTAACCTAAGTACGCGAATTCCGATCCTTAGCTTTTATATAACAATCTAATCAATACTTTACAACTAATTGAAATCTCACTAATTTTTTAAGACTAAATTTAAACGAACAAATTAATTAAGCTTAAAAATTATACCTCCATTATAGATTTGACACCGGTGAGTCTAACTATCTTTTTTTGACCGCTCTTGACACTCAACCGGTAACCATTAGTTGCATTAAGCTACTTACAAAACAGAAAGTTAAATTGGTCACCTCATGATAATGACTTCTTTCTTTCAATCGACACACTCGACGCAGAAGTAAAAAATATTGGTTTACATTTTCCGTCTACTCATCCTTTTTTAGTGACTTGCGAGGTTCTGGGTAATTCGCTTTTAGATGGGTGGTTGTCGTTGTTGTTGATGTCGAAGCTAAGGATGAGTGCACTTTCAAGCGCATATACAGATTCTCACTTAATGCATATACAAATGTTCAAGCGCATTTTCGAACCTGTTAAACCCATTTCATATTACCAAATAACTGAACTTTACCCATTTACAGTAAAGTATAACTATCTGTAAGTCAAATGGTGAGGGTGAGAGGGTCTGAGAGAAGCATATATAACCTATATGACTCCTTTGATAATGAGTGTTTGCATGTGTAAAGTGAGCATTAAAGTTGAAAAAAACAACACAACAACAGTAGCTATAATGTTGAGAACTTGCTTACTTGCACCAAGGTAGGGGTGTCTACCTTTTCAGAAGGTGTTAATAATGTTTCTACTGTTACCGTACTCGAATGAATGCTCCATCACTTAACTTTTAATAACAGTCACTAAACTATGTTTTGCATAAATGGCATAAGAGAGTAATTCAGATCATGGTATAGCCTGAAATTATTAAAATAACATCTACCAGAAAGCTTTGTTAAAAAAACATCTACAAGAAAGACCAATCAATTATGCAATTTTTTGAATGTAAGAAACCAAAGTATCACATCACCTTTGTTATCAAGAAATACAAATACGCAAACTAAAATAAAAAATCATAGGACAAAAGCACTTACTAACGCAGAGTTCAAGAACCCACCGGATCTCTTATCAGGTGCTCCAAACTCCACATCACTCTCAAGCATCTTCTCATACAGCGTCTTAATATCGTTAGGCCTGGTCGTCGTATACACAATCCTCTTCTTCGATGCCACACTTCTTAATAACAACTCTGAATCCTGCATGTTACTAACACCACTCCCACTTACATCACTCTCAATCCCACCAATGTCTTGCTATTCTAGCTTTCATCTATAATAGAGTGAATTCAAACATTGCATAGAGTTTATTCACTCAAACTAGGACGTTCACCTTTCCCCTCCATTAGCACTTTCCTTAATCCCTTCTTTGCTTTGGCAGCATGAATTCTGATGAGTTCAACGTACTCAGGAGGTTTTGTTTTTTAACTTTCTCATTTTCAACATCTTTGATTACTGTTAATATGCCATTAAAAAAGAACTAAAAATAAGAATCCATTTTAGAAATAATCAGGCAGTAATAATGATCTTTAACTGGTTAGCTAACCTTTTCATCATTAAAATTTCCATTTTCATAGATGGACGGTGAGGCACAGTCTTTCGAATCATCTTCATCCTTCACCGCCCAAAAAATCCACCTGCCTCCAACCAAATCCCCAAGCCAAACGCGAGTCGTGCCACGAAAACACGCAACCCACAAACAACCATAGCTTTCAAATTCACTGTGTTTTGAATATATGTACGGCATGGCAGCAAGCGTAGCAAGCTTACCACGCCAAGACACAAACCATATCATCCTTGTCCGAATCCACCCGACGTGCCAAACACCCAAACATCTGTGCCAACTACATTTTGGCAGCAGACCGAAGACGCAAAGGCGTATGTGAGCCGACACAATACACATTATTGAACTGTCGCACATGTGTATATCTTGTTCAATACATTAAGTGACATGGCCACCTGCATATATTAGGCATTCAGTTAATTTGCATTATATTAAAGCATACTTGCTTCAACTATCATTGGCTTGTGAAACTTCCCAAGCACACAAAGTGGCTTTTTTTGCCATGCACACAAAAACATGAATCCATTGAAAATGAATGAAAAAAACAAACCTTAATTTGAGCAGCAAGAACAATACCAACCGCGAGGATGTCCATATTTGGTAAATATCATAAATTCATTCGTCTTCACACTTACACTCCACATTAGGAAATTCTTTTCTAGCAATCTCAACAGCCCCCGTAGCCGCGGACATGTTTTCCCCGGCGACGCCTTCTTCTGTGGGTCTCTTTTGCGGAAACTCAGTCACGGCGCTGGTGATGGTGTTTTGTTCAGCAATCTTAAGTTTGTAGTTTCTTAAGTGTGTTTTTATTGTGTGTTCGGGATGTGTGTAACTAAAAGCACCTGCAATCAGTTAAAAAGGGCGCTTAATGATTTCATTATACTTAAAAATTAACAACCACAAATATATCTTGTAACTTATAATGTAAACACAGTTTCAAGCCCAATATCGAAACTAAATTTAAACCCAACCCCGTCCATTCCAACATAAATAAATTACAGTTTAACGAAATACTCAAAAACAAAAACAAAAAAGAAAATCGATATTGGAAATCAGAAGAACTAAAAACGAACTTACGAATGTTCACGTGGTGGATCTTGATAAAATAGAAGCAATCGGGTGATATGTGATATTCGCCACATACAATCCTAAAAACCAAAAATCAAAAGTCAATCAATGCCCACATACTCAAAGCATCTAAACTACACAAAACCCATAAAGTAATACCCAAAAAATCCTTTAAAATGAAACCTTTAAATCATCAAAACAACACCCACATAGCCGATGTTGCTCGTGAGTTGCTTTTCCCCAAATTAATTTGCCAAACACATGTATAGTTACTAAATTTCTTGAAGCTTAGTATTTGCAATTAGATCATGAATCTTCAATTTGTTTTATTTTGTGAATGGTACAAAGGATTTTTTCAGATGAAGAAGATGAATGGTGGGATGATTATTACACAATTACACAATGAAGATTCTGGAAATCATGCATTTAACCCAAAGAGGTACAGTGTTATCTATTTTACTGCAAAACAAATTGCAAGATAAAAAGACACTTACCAACAGATTCTTTTCTCCAATTAGTTGTCGCCAGTGTTTTGAAACCCGGTTCGAACCGGCCGGGTCAACCGGTTGAACCGGTTCCGGCCGAAAAAACGGGTCAAATTAAACCGGGTTTCATATTTTCGAAAAAACGGGTCATAAGACCCGGCCGGGTTTCGGTTTTTTCGTATTTTTTTATAAATAAAACATGTTAATTGTATATATTTGCGACGTAATTTTAATTTTACATGTTATATTTGTTAATAAATAGTGTTTAGGCTTAATATATGGAATATTTCATGATTTATATACATACTTTCTTTCTAATTATTGAAAATATATATATATATATTTTTTATAAAACCGGGTTGACCCGGCGGTCCAACCGGTTGAACCGGTAACCCGGTGACCCGATGACTCGACCGGGTCAATTCAAAACCCGGTTTTTAAAACATTGGTTGTCGCCCTTATCATCGCCTCAAACTGGCATAGCTAATCCGTCCATCCTTAATTTCAAGTCACCACAAAAAATAAAAACCATTGAAAGCCATTAACAATATCCTAAGTCGCGAAATTTTCACAAAATCCAAACACCTCCCTGCAAATTGTCTTAACCTTTTCGACTTCATTCACCAACACACACAAAAGGAAACGGGAGGAGGAGATATGCAACAAATCAAAAGCGAACAAAAAATTATGATGCATACAAATATCAAACAACAAACCTGCAACTTAAACTTTTGATAATCTCAATTTTGGATCTCAACTGTTGTTGTTAGTACAAAAATAAGTGTAGCGTTTAGAATAGGACTCAAATTATACGTCGGGTCGAGTTTCCGAATGATTTGATTATTAGATCTTGTACTAGACCAAGAGAATTGATGATTTTCTGCACAATCAAATAAACCGTTAATCTTACCATGGGGACGGACCCCACGGTTAGACTCCGGCGTGAAAGTAAGTAAACATGTAGAGAGAGAAAGTATGTGTATGTAGAGTGAGAAAATCGTACTGTTCATTGTGTCAGAAGGTCCCTTTTTATAAGCGAACAAAATATTAGGGTTTCCTAATATTTCGTTTGTTTAGTTAGTGGCCAGATTGGGTCCATTGTCGGGCAAGGTTCCGTAATAACCGTGTGTACAGACGTGTGTGCTTTCCGTGGACGGAAGTATCCTATAGTTAGGTCCGCGTCCGTTTTGTTGTGTCCGGGCCGTGACCAATGCAGGATTGGGTTTAGTTTCGGCCCATGACTGCTAAGTTGGGCCCAGAAGCCCAAGTGATAGTGTGGCCCAACCCCGGAGGCTTGGTATGCCTACTATACGTCATCAAGTCCCCCCAGTCTAGTATGATATTGCATGCGGATTATGTCCTGCGTGCGGTGATCAGTGCTAGACTTCAGTTTTATTGCTAATGGTTTGCCGCATTCTGTGATCACGTATCTTTTCCGCGAAGCTTCCTCATCAAGTTGGTGACGTTTAGGTGACGTGGACCGATGTTGTCCTTTTATTTCTTGACTGATGTGATGTATTTACAACTATTTTTTTAACTGTTTTCCTAGGCCGATATTCGACATTGATTATATAAGTGGGGTTCGACGTGTATCATCTGGCTGTGGGTGATATAAATACTCAAGGGTATAAACTGCCCCTTCATTTTTTACTGTTTCCTTTTTCACAACCTTACTTTCCACCATTGTTGAATTTTTCAAGCTTTTCATCTTTATCACACGTCCGCGCTTTGTTTTCTTCTTTTTTAGGGTTCTTCGAATTTCAGGTTTGCACTTCTCCTCATCCAATCTCGCAAATGGCTAACTTTGCTACTAAACATTATATTATGACCCAATAAATGGTAGATAGCTTTTATATTCCGGCTGAGGTTCATCCCACTGCTCCAGGGCGTGGTAAAACCATTTTTGAGTTCCCAGCCGGTAAAGTAGGCGTATATACTAGGATCTTTGATGTTTGTGGTTATAGGATTCCATTTATAAAGTTTTTTATGGCCGTTCTCAAATTAGTTGAATGTTTGCAATTGTTAGTACAAAATAAGTGTAGGGTTTAGAATATGACTCAAATTATACGTCGGGTCAAGTTCTCGAATGATTTGAGCATTAGATCTTGTACTAGAGTAAGAGAAGTGATGATTTCCTGCACAATCAAATAAACCGTTAGTCTTACCGTGGGGACGGACCCCACGGTTAGACTCCGGCGTGAAAGTAAGTAAACATGTAGAGAGAGAAAGTATGTGTATGTAGAGTGAGAAAATCGTACTGTTCATTGTGTCAGAAGGTCCCTTTTTATAAGCAAACGAAATATTAGGGTTTCCTAATATTTCGTTTGTTTAGTTAGTGGCCAGAGTGGGTCCCTTGTCGGGTAAGGTTCCGTAATAACCGTGTGTACGGACGCGTGTGCTTTCCGTGGACGAAAGTATCCTATAGTTAGGTTCGCGTCCGTTTTGCTGTGTCCGGGCCGTAACCAATGCAGGATTGGGTTTAGTTTCGGCCCATGACTGCTAAGTTAGGCTCAAAAGCCCAAGTGATAGTGTGGCCCAAGCCTGGAGGCTTGGTATGCCTACTATACGTCATCAAGTCCCCCTAGTCTAGTATGATATTGCCTGCGGACTATGTCCTGCGTGCGATGATCAGTGCTAGACTTCGGTTTTATTGCTAATGGTTTGCCGCATTCCGTGATCACGTATCTTTTCCGCGAAGCTTCCTCATCAAGTTGGTGACGTTTAGGTGACGTGGACCGATGTTGTCCTTTTATTTCCTGACTGATGTGACGTATTTACAACTATTTTAACTGTTTCCTAGGCGAAATTCGATCATTGATTATATAAGTGGGTTCCACGTGGTATCATCTGGCTGTGGGTAGATATAAATACACCAAGGGTATAAATGCCCCCTCTCATTTTTACTGTTTCCTTTTTCACAACCTTACTTTCCACCATTGTTGAATTTTTCAAGCTTTTCATCTTTATCACACGTCCGCGCTTTGTTTTCTTCTTTTTTAGGGTTCTTCGAATTTCAGGTTTGCACTTCTCCTCATCCAATCTCGCAAATGGCTAACTTTGCTACTAAACATTATATTATGACCCAATAAATGGTAGATAGCTTTTATATTCCGGCTGAGGTTCATCCCACTGCTCCAGGGCGTGGTAAAACCATTTTTGAGTTCCCAGCCGGTAAAGTAGGCGTATATACTAGGATCTTTGATGTTTGTGGTTATAGGATTCCATTTATAAAGTTTTTTATGGCCATTCTCAAATACTTCTGTGTGCATATTTCCCAACTGTCACCTTTTGGTGCGCCCCGGGTATCTCACTTTAAGGTTCTGACGCGCGTGCTCGACCTTGCGCCTTCCGTGGCCTTGTTCCGCGCCTTCTACACCCGTTCGTATAGTGACTGGTTGTTTTCGTTTGCTAAGCGTTCCACCTCGGCTCCGACTTGCTTTTCAAAACCTCCGGATTCTATTAAGAATTGGGCTGACCATTTTTTCTGGGTTGACTCCTTAGGGCTTTGTTTCCCATTTCTGTACTTTATACCGGGAGGGGGGGGGATACCTTAGAGAAAGATCCGGCTCCCCATCTTACTACTCGTCAAGAGCAAGCCGTCAAACTTCTTGAAATCCATAAGGCTCCTTTCCGCCGGTATCCGGAGTGCTTCTTATGACTTGTGGGTTTGAGCCCATATTACCCTTTTGATGAAAATTCATATCCGGCTTTTGAGTATTCTGACAGGACGGGTGGGTGTTATTTCCCTTTAGTTGTGGTCCTTTTGCGTTATGAAACCTGATCACTTAACGTTTGTTTTGCAGAGATGGGTTTATTTGACTTTATCAAGACCGCCGACCCCCAGAAGGTCCAAGCAGTAGAAGTTTAGAAGGGTGCTGATCAGGTGAAATTGCTAGAGAGTACCGAGCACTGCTTCATGCCTCTGGTGCCTCGCGCCCCCGGGGGTAGTAGTTCGACTGCGGGTGCGGAGGTCTCTACTCTAATTGAAGAAAGGCTGGAAGATGTTGCTACTGATGATGCATACTTAGAGTTGGTGGATCCGGGCGAGGATACGGTTGTAGTGAGACGTGGTGAGGAGGAGGTTGTTACGGAGCAACCCAAAAATATTATGAAGAAAAGACTGATAAAGCAAAGCGACGTTCTCCCTGCTAAGAAGTTGAGGACGGACCACCCTTCCCTTGATTCCGGTACGGTAGGTAAAACCCTTGCTGTTTTGGAGCAGATTATGCCGGCAGGCTCTCGTTTGTTGGCCTGAGAACAGTCTACTACTCCATCTGTTGCCCCTCCTTCTCAAGAAAGTGAAAGTTTTATGGATTTATCTGCCCAAGCGAGCCTCCAGATCCGTACTACTATGGGGAGGTATGTATACGCATCCTTAAGTACTTTTTGAATTTCCGTACCTTTTTCTAATCGTTGATTTTTTGTTTATCCTTACAGCTCTAGCACTTTGAGTGCTCCGGTAGATACTGCCGCTGCCACCACAACCTCCACCAAGGCCAAGCTCGCCACGGATGTTAATCTGGATATGGCTGGTCCTTCCCAGCTTGAGGAGTCAGAAGGGTCTGATGATTCTTTCTATGAGCTTGCTACCTTTGACCCTTCTAAGGCGAAGTGTTGGTATGTTCCTAGGTGGAACATCACCAATGATTCATTGTTGGACGATGGCTTTTCCTGTCGTACCCTGGTGGACCGCGTTGCTCCCCTCGCCTTCTTCTCTTTTCTCCGTTCCATGGACTGTGACCAATTATATACGGAGTTTAATGTAGGGGCAGCACGACAAATATGCCTTGGGTCAGAGGTGAGGTCCCGTGCGGAGCATGAGTTGTAGCTTAAAGAAAAACTCAATGCTAAGTATGATGCACGTGGTAAGTTGTTGGAGGAGAAAGACTTGGAGATCCTCAGGTTGAAGTCTTAGCTGGCGGAGAAGGAGGCTGAAGCTGCGGAGGTTGTCCGCCTTCGTGACCAAGTTTGTTCACTATCCAGGAAGAAGTCTGCTTTGACTGCGGAGGTGTCAGCTCTCAAGGTCACTATTACTCAGAAGGACCATGACATCTCCTTGCTTGACTCCCGTGCCACTCATCTTGAGTCCGCTCTGAATGATGCCAGGTGGCATGTACCGAGGCCAGGACTAAGATTGCTTCATTGGCGTCTGAGCGTGATAGGCTTGTCTCTGAGGTATGTCCGCACCTTTTATTCCGCATGTATATATATATATATATATATATTATTTTTATATATATATATTTTTTACAAGTGTTCTTGCTTTTGCAGGTTTCTTCTCTGCGTGCTGGTTTTAAGGATTTCAAGGAGAAAATGGAAGTTCAGCAGGAAGAGCAGGCTCAGGAGCTGTACAACCGTGTGGCCGAGCTTGAGGCACACGTGATGGATGTCTCCGGCCGTCTGGAGGGGGAATTTTATCCCACCTACTTGACTCTTTTGGCCGGAAGGAGGTGGCTCCTGACCCATGGAATACAACTTGCTATCCTTAAATGCTTGAAATCTTCCGAGTATTAGGGAATTCTGGGTCACGCCTTAGGCCGGGCTGTGGACTTTGGTATGCAGGAAGGCTTGGAGGCTGGTCATGAGCATGGGGTCGCCGGGAGAAGTCTTTCCATGGTTGATGCTTACAACCCAGAGGCTGCGAGAGCAAGTTATGTTGACGCGGTGAAGGCTCTTGAAGACGCAAGCTTCCCCTTGGTGGATTTGCTGAAGTCCAAGAAGGATGCCGGGATGGATGAGGTTTTGGATTGTTTTTTGCTGGACGGACCTCTTGCTGGACTTCCGGAAGCTGCTTATTTACGACCATGCATTGAGCAGCTTTCGGTTCCCATTCATCATGCTGGTGATAAAACGGTCGTCGGGGAGACCTCCCTATCCTTTGCTTTGATGAATGTCCATGCTCGTGCTGAGGGAGCCAAGAAGCATGTCGCGGCTCTTCACCAACTAGGATGGAGATACGTTATCGCGCCTCTGACTTCCAGACTTGGGTGGGTGAAGCCAGTACTTCTGCGGCCCCTCTTTCTGTTGAGGACTATACTGAAGAAGACACGGACGAGGCCTTGGGGAGTGTTGTTGCCGTCCCCAAGCTTGAGTGTTGTCATTTTTAGTTTTATCTTCATGCCATGACCGTATGTGGTCTGCTGTGGTGGCTAGTTGTATTCTGAACACTTAGATTTTTTCTCTTTTGTTATGTCGTGGCCGTGTGTGGCTATTTCTGTTTACGGCCTGTATGTAATATGAATATTTGCTTTTTTACCACGGTCGTGTGTTGGCCTTTTTGTTGTGGTTCCTAGCTTATCATGTTAGACATGTTTTTATGTGGATGCTGGTGCGTCCGTCTTATAACGAGGATGTTTTTCACAGGTTATATAATGTTGCTACCTTTTTATTATTACTGTTGTACGTTCGTAATAGATAGTCTTGTGAATATTTGTGGGTTATTCTCCCGGTGCCGGGTTTGCAATACCTCTTACACACCTAAGCTAATTTTGAGGTTGCTCAACCTTTATTATACGGAATAATGTAATTGCGGAGCGTGGCTCCTTGCGTGCGCGTCTTAACAATTGACATATCTTTGCAAAGCGAAAATAATTTTAGGACTTAAAACTTGTGAGGGTAGCTAATCCCCACTTTTCATTAATATTCAAAAAACATTACAAGATAAAGAAAATTGAAATATTGCCCTCCGGAGCATCATACGTGCCGGGCGGGTGCTTACACTTCATGTATATAACATTTCTTGAGATTACAAATGTTCCATGTTCGCGGAAGTTCATTTCCTTTGTGACGCCTTAAGCTTGTGGCTCCCTCTCCTATTGACTCAGTACTCATATGGTCCTTACCATTTAGGGTCTAGTTTCCTCCGTCACTTGGCGGGCTTGCATCATTGCTTGCTTAGGACCATGTCCCGGCCTGAAGCTTGTTTTTTACTTCGAACTTTAGAGTTGTGTACTTTTCTATCTTTGCTTTAATTTTGTCTTTGAATAGCTGCTTGTCCTTTTTTCTTTTATGAGGTCCAAGTTTATTTCTAAGGCTTCGTCATTCTTCGTTAGGTCTACTTCCGCAGTCCGGAGTGTTGGCATGCCTATCTCTGCTGGTATGACTGGCTCCGTGCGTTTGTTTGTTGAATAACGGTGTCTCTCTATTGTTTGATTTTATCATGGCGCGATGTGCCTATAGGACGTGTGAGAGTTCTCCTATCCAATCCTTGCTTCTTTCATCCAATCGAGCTTTGATTCCTTCTCCCAGACTCCTGTTTGCTCTTTCGACCAAGCCATTTGCTTGTGGGTGCTTCACAAAGGCAAAACACTGGCGGATACATAGTTTTTCGCACTAGTCCTTGAATGGGTTATCACGGAACTGCTTTCCATTATCCGATACTATTTCCCCTAGTAGGCTAAATCTGCAAACAATGTTGTCTCATACGAACTTCTTCACTTGATTGCCTATGATAGTCGCAACAGGCTTTGCTTTAATCCATTTGGTGAAGTAGTCAATAGCTACGATCAAGAACTTGAATTTGTCTAGTCCCTCCGAGAAGGGTCCGGCTATGTCGATCCCCCATTTATAGAATGGTCACGGAGATGTAATGGGGGTTAAGTTTTGTTGTGGATTTCTCGGAATGGGACGATGGACTTGGCAGTCATTGCATTCCCTTATTAGTTTCCGCGCATCCGTATGCATTGTTGGCCAGTAATATCCCGTCCGGATGGCCTTGGCGACCACGGATCTAGGACCGGAGTGCATGCTACAGGATCCTTCGTGTATTTCTCTAAGGACGTAGTTTGCTTGAAGTGGTCCGATGCACCGGAGCCACGGTCCCAAGAAAGATTTCTTGTATAAAGTTCCATTGATCATGGTGTACCGGGATGCCTTGCGACGTACCACCCTTGCTTTCTTTTTGTCTTCTTACGGAAGGAATTTCTTTATAAGGTATTTTTGATGGGTGTCATCCATGTTTGCCCTTCCTCCTCCACTATAGCGAGGACCTCCTTCTCATGTATAGATTTTTCCTTTAATTCCTCCACAAGTACTTGCCTACTGAGGTGTGCGAAGCTTGTAGATACAATCTTGCTTAGGGCATCCGCCTTCTTGTTCTCGCTTCGTGGTACTTGTTTGATGGAGAATTCCTTGAAGTTACTTGCGAGTGTTTTTACTTTTTCCAAGTACTGAACCATACCTGACTCCTTTGCTACGTAAGTGTAACACCCCCAAAAATGTGTCGCAGCGGAAATATGTCAGGGGGCGTTACTTCATAATACAACAGCTCAAGATACAAGAGAACGACCTCTAAATGTGTCGTTTGAAAAATAATCTCGTTGATTTTCTTGAAATTGATGTAACATTTGTCCCATAATTGCATCACAATGAAAAGCTTGAAAATGACCCAACGAGATTTGATCATTTGTATGTAAGTAGAAATCCATAAATGAAATCTTGTCAATTTTAGACTCCATTGCACATCAAGTAAGCCAAGCATCTAATTCACCTGAGAAAAACATGCTTAAAAGTGTCAACATTAAAGTTGGTGAGTTCATAGAGTTTTGTAAGTATAATGTAAATGTTGGAATCCAAAGATTTATAAAGTATGTGATTATTTCAATCCTTATAATAATCGCCAAAAATGTAAGAGTAAATGTAGAACCAAAAGAGTTTAGTGTTTATTGCTTCGCCGCAATAAAATGAAACATGTTCAGAAATTTGTAATGTTCAATAAGTAGTATGGACAATGAGATCGTTGATTTTTCCAAAATGTATGGGTCTACTATAACAAATACAGTACCACATAAATAATATCTACTGTTGCACTAAGCTCATGACACTGAAGCTCGACATATATGTATGCAATTTAATGCAAATAAAGGCCCGTGTAGATGTTCAAACCCGTAAACATCCAAATTGTTCTGACATGTATGCATTCGTTGTTTCAGTACAGTCGAAACTTATGGAGAGCTACTCCAACCGAACAGGGATGTCAATCCCTAAATAGATCTATTTATACACTCCGCCTTCCTCAACCGGTCCCTCCGGTCAGAATTTAAACAGTTCATGATAATGCCCAATGTGGGTATGTTACTTAGGCACATGAAACAGGAGATGATATCCGAAAACACTTGTGTCCAATAAAAAGTATTAATCAATGAATCGAAATAGCTTGAGTACTTAAATCCATAACGTAGAAAAGAGTGTGATATAAATCAAGTAATGAATTGTATGCGTATTAAACATTTTCTTTAAACGTGTATGGCAAATGATTATGACAAAGTATGAAAACCAAGTTGTAATCAACCATGTATATTGTGTTTGTAATGGAATGGCAAATATCAAGTATGTAAACCAAGTGTGAAAAAGTATGTAAAGATATTGTAAAACGAAAATAAACAAGTTGTATTGAGCATGTATCTTCCCCCCGAGATTTTGTAAAGTAAATGCTAAAACAAAAGTAGAAAGGGGAGCTATAAACTCAACATCGAGATGAAAACAATTGACATAGACATCTAATAAGCCACAACACGAACGAAGACAAGCGGTCACGATCATAGAATTGCTAACTAATCTTAACGGCTAAGTCCCACTAGCCTAGGATAATGTATTTGGGTTTCCTGATGAATGGTTACATCAACGCGACATGTTGATAAAGATTTAGATTTAAAGTTGTAATAGTTTGGTGGTTGGTTAAATAAACAAATCAAAGAGTAAACGCAAAGTATGTAACATATATTCCGTCATTAATATTCCATATATATTACATATTAAAATGAACAAGTATATAATTCAAATCGTGAATTATATAACAAAGAAAACCAATTAAATAAATAAAAAGTTCTCGTATAGATGTAAACGATGTTTTAAGGTTACAAATTATGTTAAAACGATGTTTGTAAAGCTTTTACAAAAGTTATGAATTTACCTTCTAGTCAGGAATTTATAAAATAATATTTTAAAAATTAATCTTTCGTCTCACTGACGGATCGTAGCTAAAATTGTTGTTTTAATTGTAAACGTATAGTTTTCGTTCGTTGTCGGGTTATTATACCGTTATAATTTAATATGTCTTTAAAATATAACTTAGTCCCTTTTATCGGGTCTCTAAAATAATAGAGTTTTAGTGAATCATATATATAGAAAATTATATAAATTTCATCATGTCCCTCTCCGTTTATAAAACGATTCCCATAATTTTATAAAGACCACATTTTTCTTTTCCCTTTTCAACAAACCATGTTGTAAAATATCTACTGTCTAAATATATAAACAAATATATTTATATCTACAAAAAAATTAATAACATACACTTATTTAACCATTTTAAAACCACCATTAGAATATCCGGTTTATAATTTATAAAATACTAACGATATAATATATTATTCGTTTGTATGTAACACCAAACGCACGACCCTTTCTGCACAATCAAACACCGCCAACTGCACCACCAAACGCACCCTAACTGCTACTAAGCCAAACACACCCCCTTATTGTTGTTAATAACCCAACCAAACGCACCCTTTGGTGTTTCTGATAACCCAAAGCACCCCTACTGTTAATCCCTACACACCAAACGCCCTTAGGCTGTTAAACCTAACCCAAACACCGCTTCGCCGGTTCGAAAGCCATCCCAAAACGCACCAAAGGACTTTTTTAGCACAGCTTAACCGCCCCGTGTCCGGTGACAACAAACCAAACGCACCCTAACTGATACAAGCCAAACCAACGCACCCTTGGTGCTGTTAAGATGAAACCACACACATTACCACCATTTTCCTGTATAACAAAACCGAACGCACCCTTGTTCGTGTTATAGCTAAACCCAACGCACCTTGTGGGTTTTTAAACAGTCAAACGGACTCATGATGGGTTTATAAAAACCCAAACGCACCCTGTTCAGTCGTTTACCACCGAAACAAAAACACCTACAGTTATGTACTAAGGATGTGGTGATGTGTAAACGCGTGGAGTGGCAGTGGGATGGGGAGATGATGACATTGTGATGGTGTGTGGTTGTGATGGGCAGCGGGTGGGGAGCGGCGATGGAGATGAGGACAATGAGAGGGTGGGTAGCATCGGGTAATTTTGGCGTGGAGATGTGTGTAATGGCATATGATAGCGATGGTTGTGGGTTCGCCGGAATTTGGCCGAAAGACGGTCGAAAATGTGGGTCCCAGAAACATAGTATTAGAGGGAAGAGAGATGGAAATGAGAGTGTGTAGGTTTTTATGAAAAATGAAACCCTAATGTGGTATGTGTTACATTTATATAAAAAAAGTTTTAAAATGAAGTGAAAAGAGTATAATAGTTTAGGGTTAGTGTTGTAAATATAACCACAGGGACCATAAGTGTAAATTTTGGTAAATAATGATTCGGGACTCATTTGAGCCACTCATGGGATGATTCAAAATACGAAACTTGCGCCATTGTTATCCAAATCATTTTTCTGATAAAAATGAGTATTTACTTGATAGTATCTCATAAATATTTTTATAACATTTATAAAAATATTTGCTATAAATTTGGAACCTCGGTTATGTCTTGTCCGAAAGTAAAAATAAAAATAAATTTCTAACGCCTATAATCCGTTATCAACAAACGTTTTCGAATAAAATGATGACTAATTTATTAAATATTTTTATTTAATAAAAATGTTAATTAAATATAACATAATTATTTTCTCGTTTCTAAATCTTGCGAAGGCATTTCAGTCACTTTCTGACTGTTTTCAGGTCTCGGGTAAAGCTGAAAAGTTGTCTGGAATATCATTTCACATCAAATTGCTTTAGAGTCCGATCGTGAAGTAACGTGATTTAGATTGATCGCTTCTTATAAGTCAAGCCATACCCGAAAATCAAAAGGATATAATCGTCATTCCAACAATTTTCGAAAATTCTCGATGTTACAGTACCAATACTCCGTAAATGAAATCTCGTCCCGAGATTAAAATTGTGTTATCCGATATGTGAGACTAGGAAAGCAACTTAAGGTTAATAAAACTCGTTCTAAACAGATACGCTGGTAACTTTAGTCCGTAATAAAAAAATTTCGTGTTCTACACTTCTCAATCAACCAAAAATTGGCCTAGTTTGTCTAGGATACTATATCCATCAAAATGGTAATCTACAAAATATATCTTACAAGTCTTATACATGGTAAACCCGCTTTATAGGGAAAGTCCATATATGAAATCCACAAGAAGAAGGTGTATCGCAGTGAGTACGTTTGTAAAAGTTTCTATATGTCCCGAGGGCGGATCTCGTTTCTACTATCTTAATGTTCGATGATTCACATCAACGTGACTTATGTATGTCAGTACCCAACTTACTTGGCAGTACTAGGATGTATCGCGACCTAAGTCTTCATACTAGTGGCCCCGAAATGAATAGTCTAACTATCTGTTTCGTCGATGGGTGTTTATCTCGTTTAAGGGGAGTTGCATTACCTATTGGATAAAGTGTTCATCAGACGCTCCATGACCAACAACCACGAACCATAACGCAATACTATATAACAAATGGTGATGAGATGCGAGAATGAGGACATTTTCGAGAACAATATATCCCAGAAGAAGTTTAAAACAAAATGGGAGGAGCTCGGCGGAAATCTTATGCGATAGACGGCGGATCATGATACTCAGTCGCTAGTTGAGGACGAATCAACTCCATTAACGTAACAAGTCTGTTATTCCCGGGGAACGAACATTCGTGATCGTAAAGAATAGGTAACGGCTAAAAGTAATGAAAATTTTTTTTTTTTTAACCATGAGATAAGGAGCTCAAGTGAGATCCTTGATATTCTCTGAGTAGTTAAGACACGATTTGTGTCTCTAGACCCTTTTATAAAAAACTGAATTCTGATGATTATCGATTTCAGGTTCATACTCGTGGTCATATCGATACCATTAAGCCCACTTATTTATAATTTCTTATTTCCATAAAGAACGTCCAAATTTAATGTAAGTAAAATGATAAACTTATGGTTTCGGTGATTTATAATTTATTTATTTAACTGAAGAGGCGTCCCAATACCTTTCAAATGATAAATTATAAATCATACTACTTAATAATTCTGATCAACACTGCGTACACACCAAGTTTTCAGGGTGGTGGATGACATGACATGCAATCGGCCTCACGGTAAATACGAGTGTTTGAAACTCTCTTCGGAGACGGAAGCGAACAATCAGGGGAAAATCGACATAGAGTTTAAGGACAGTTAATGAGTACTCTACTCCTTAAAGTAAATACGATGTAAGGTCCTTATAATCGATAAAACATAGCATTATCGTATCAATCCTCCTATTACAAGTCCCGCCCATACAAGACTTGTAATACTCAGATTCACACATAAATCCATGTAAACAGAACTGTGATGGGTTTTGTTTACTTGCAATCACAATCAATCTTTATATTACAAGTCCCCCCTCCCCCTCCCATACAAGACTGTAATACTAAGATTCAGACATAAATTCCATGTATACAAAAAATTTAATGGTCTTCGTGTAATATGAAGTTACGAAAAAGAAAAATGGAGACCATGTTTTTAATCTACAATTCTGAACGAAACGAGACCATGGAACTCAAATGTCTAAGAAGTAAAATGGAACCATTGTGCAACTCACAATTCTGCGAGTAGAATGAGCCATTGTGCACCACAACGTCTTAAAAATATTCTGGTCTTTATAGAATAACTCTTGAATATAAATTAGCCGTACGATAATACGTACCGAAGGGAAATGGCAACATATAATTTATCTTATATATATGTATACACGTAAGCACTAATGCAGCACGCAAGGCAAGCACAGAACAAGTATCGTGTATCACTTTGAAAATGTTTGAGATGTATGCAAAAGTTTTGAAAACGGTTATATCCTAGGGTAAAATATCAACCTAGTTACTATAACCTAGCTCTAATTACCATCCTGTAACACCCCCATAAACGGGTCGCAAAAGCGAATGTATGTCCGGAGCGTTACTACATAAATACAACAGCTCAAATACAAAGAACACCTCTAAATGATCCGTTTGAAAAGTGAATCTCTTTGATTTTCTGAAATTTATATAACATAGTGTCCCATAATTGCATACAATGAAAAGCCTTGAAAATAACCCAACAGGTTTGATCATTTTATGTAAGAATAATCCATAATGAAATCATGTAAATATTAGACTCCATTCATATACTTCCAAGTAGAAGCCAAGCACTAATTCACCTGAGAAAAAACTTGCTTAAAAGTGTCAACATTAAAGTTGTGGGATTCATAAGTTTTGTAAGAATTAATGTAATTGTTGAAATCCAAAGATTTATAAAGTATGTATGATTATTCAATCCTTATTAATAATCGACCCAAAAATGTAATAGTAAATGTAGGAACCAAAAGAGTTTTTGTGTTTTATTGCATGTGCCGCAATATAATGAAAAGTGTTCAGAAATTAGTAATGTTCAATAAGTAGTATGGACAGTGAGATCGTTGATTTTCCAAAATGTATGGGTCTACTATAACAAATACAGTACCACATAAATAATATCTACTGTTGCACTAAGCTCATGACACTGAAGCTCGACATATATGTATGCAATTTAATGCAAAAGTGCCCGTGTAGATGTTCAAACCCGTAAACATCCAAATTGTTCCGACATGTATGCATTCGTTGTTTCAGTACAGTCGAAACTAGTGAGAGCTACTCACCCGAACAGGGATGTCAATCCCAAATAGATCTATTTATACACTCGCGCTTACTTAACCCGTACAGTCGGTCAAGCAATTGATGGTTCATGATAATGGGCAATGGTGGGTTATGTTACTTAGGCACATGTAAACAGGAGATGATAACCGAAAACACTTGTGTCCAATAAAAATTAACCATTGTATTCGTAAATAGCTTTGAGTACTTAAATCCATAAGTAGAAAAGAGTGTGGTATAAATCAAGTAATCGAGTTCGTAATGAGTATGTAAACAAGTTGTATTTAGCATGAATTCTCCCCCGAGATTTGTAAAGTAAATGTAAAGCAAGTGGAAGAGGGGCTATAAACTCACATCGATGTTGAAGAATGATTGGCGGGAATGTACACATTGAGTACAAGACGAATCGGGAACTGAAACGGCTCGACCAAGAAGTTGCAGCTTAACTTAATTGTTAAGTCCCACTAGCCTAGGATAATGAATTTAGTTTCCCGATGGATGATTACATCAACGCGACACGTTGATAAAAGATTTAGATTTAAAGTTGTAATAGTTTGGTGGTTGGTTAAATAAATAAATTAAAAAGTAAACACCAAGTGTGTAATATATTTCGTATATATTACATGATGAAAAATGACCAAGTGTATAATTCACATCGTGAATTATATAACAAGATACACACCTAAAAGTATAACTCGAGGCGTATTTAGTACACCACATGTTTTATATTTAAAAGGTGACAATTTAAAATAAAATGGTCTAATTATATAATACTTTCCAAGTATTATATAAGAAAGGTGATAAAAATAAGTGACACTAAATAATTTGACACGTCTTAGCATAAAAGAAAAATCGTACGTTTTAAAGTTAAAAAATCATTTAAAACTATGTTTTTAAAGCTTTACAAAGTTATATGTAAATTTCTAGTTCACATTATAAAATATAAAATAATATTTTATAATCTAGTATATTGTTTCCTTGACGGTGTGTTAAATAATTATCCCATTTGTAACAGTATAGTTTCCGTTTGTTTATCCGGTTATTGAAATATTACAAATTAACAATCTTAAAAATATATAATTAAACGAAATGGAAATAACAATTTACACATTTATTTAACCTTTTAAACCACCATTTGATCCAGTTTTATATATATAAAGTCTTATGATTTATTCGATTTATATAAATTAAGACACACCCTTTGTGTATACCTTGTTATACCAAACGCACCCTTGAGGGTTTTCTACTAAACCAAACACCCCTTATGCTGTTACCCCAAACGCACCCCACATGTTTTCTACTAAACTAAACGCATCAAATGCACCCTAATCTATTATTTCAGTCAACCAAACGCTCCTCATAGCCATCCAAACACACCCACTGCTGTTATAATAGCAAACCAAACACACCCTCGTGGTGTTACACATAAACCACGCACCCTTAGTATTATTTATAACCTGAAACAACACTCCCTTGTGGTTGCGTCTTTTAAAACCAAATGAACACCCCTAGCTGCTATCAACCGGACGCACCCTTTTGGTGCAAACAAATCAAACGCACCTTGGTCGGTTGAAACAACAAACCCAACGCACCCTATGGTTGCGTGACAGCCAAACCAAACGCCCCCCCTAGCTGCTAAAACTATAAACAAAACGCACCCTTCGTGGTGCTAAGCACAACCAAACGTACCCTTTCCGATTTATAACACCAAACGCACCCTAGTGGTTGATAACCACAAGACCAACGCAGCCCTTTGGCTGCTGATACAAATACGCAGCCCCTATGGTGCTACCACGAACCCACGTACCCTTTTTCTTGCAAACCCAACCCGGACGCACCCTTAGTGTTTGTGAACCCATAACAGAACGCACCCTCGTCGGAGGTTTATAACTAACAAACGCAGCCATGGTGTTGTTAATAAGCCCGTCGCACCCTTGTGGTGGCGGTTTCGGCCGTGGGGCATGGTGACGAGGAGGAGGGTGGTGCGGCGGTGGTGATGGGGATGAAGGTGGAGTGATGGTGACGTGAGTGATGAGATGATGGTGATGTAGATGGTGCGGTGGGGGAGGCTGACGAGGTGATGAGGATGATGATATGGTGGTTGGCCGAAAATCGGTGGTGGCCGGAATTATTTCCGGTGGCGGCGCCGGAAGTGGAGAGAGGAGAGGAAGATGGGATGGAGGCTATGTTATAAAAAATGAGAACCCTAATTCTTATAACTATATATTATAAAGTTTCCAAAAAAATGACAAGTGTATGATACTTGAGGGTTAGGGTGAAAATATTTCCACAGGGACCTAAAGCGTAAATTATGAGTACTATTTTGTAAAATAATGGTTCGGGACTCGTTTGGGCAAGTTAACGGATGATTCAACGCACGAAACTTGCGCCATTGTTTTCTAAATCATTTTTCTGATAAAAATGAGTATTCACCCGACTAATTTTCGTAAACGTTTTTATAAAATTTATTTAAAACGTTTATTATTTATTTTGTGACTTTGTTAAAAATAAAAAGAAATTTTAACTCGGATAATCGCGTTATCAACAACGCTTAATAAGTAAAAATGATGAATAATTTATTTAATATTTTTATTAAATAAATACTGATAACTAAAAACAAATTTAATTATTTTTGTGTGTCCGCGTTGTATGTTGTTCGTTAAATGTTTGCGGTGTTGTTTTAGCCCTTTTCGGCTCGTTTCCAGGTCTCGGGCAAAACTAAAAAGTTGTCAGGAATTTCGTTTTACATCAAATTGCTTTAGAGTCCGAGTCGTGAAAACGTGATTTAGATGATCGTTCTTATAAGTCAAGCCAGACCCAAAAAGTCAAAGGATATAATCGTCATTCAAAATTCGAAAATTCTCGGATGTTACAGTAAGAGCCATTGACCTGGTTTGCTACAAGGCGAGAGTCTACATTTGCTTGAAGGTTTTTTATGCCTATTTGTTCTGCGATCCGGAGACCGGCTATTAATGCTTCATACTCAGCTTCATTGTTGGTAGCCTCAAACCTAAACCTCATGGTGTACGTGAATTCAACTCCTTCCGGATTTGTCAATATCAGCCCGGCTCATGAACCATCTATACAGGATGACCCATCTGTAAACAAAGTCCATGGTTCCGGTAATTCTTCTGGCTCTGCCATGAGTTCGTCCGGGGATTCTTCATCCGGTCGCTCTATGATAAAATCTGCCAATATTTGTCCTTTGATCGATGTCCTTGGCCTGTATTGGATGTCATATCCTTTTAGCTCAAATTTCGACTTTAGCATCCTCCCGCTGATTTCTGATTTTGACAATAATTGCTTTATCGGCTGATTCGTAATTACGACAATTGTATGCGCCTGGAAGTACCTTTTCAGCCGTATGCTTGCGCTGAGCAAGGCTAATACCACTTTTTCCATGGGGGTGTAGTTGATCTCCGGCCCTCGTAGGGCACGGCTCACAAAGTACACTGGCAATTGCTTGCCTCCCCTTTCGGCCATTAAGACTGCGCTGATAGCTTCCTTGGTCGCGGCTAGGTACATGATTAGCTCCTCCTTTTCCTTTGGTGCAGTCATCAACGGAGTTCCGCAATGAGTTTCTTCACTGTTTGAATGCCTACTTCGGCTTCCTAATCCATTCGAAATCACCTTTCTTTTTGCATTTCTCCAGGGTTTGAAGAAATAGTGATTTTTCAGGCTTACTTTGACGATAAACACACTATTTTAAGCTTGCTCAGTTTTTCCCTTCAAATTTTGCACTGTCTGAAAGGCGATCTCGGAAATTGGAAAACTACAGACTGCCGTCTGCCTTGTCTGGACATACTTTCAGTCCGTCGGCGTTTACTTTGTAGCCCAAGAACATCCCTTCCTGCATTCCAAAGGTGCATTTTTTGGATTTAGCTTCATATTTATTTGTCGGAGAGTTTTGAATGTTTCTGCTATGTCTCGGATAATTTCTTCTTCCGTATGGCTTTTTATGACCAAGTCGTCGACATATACTTCCAGGTTACGTCCAATCTGCTTTTGGAATGCCCTGTCTACTAAGCGTTGATAGGTTGCCCCGACATTCTTTAGGCCGAACGGCATCTTTGTGTAACAGAATATCCATTGGCTCGTGATGAATGCTGTTTTTTCCTCATCTTCCTCTGCAATTTTGATTTGGTGGTACCCTTTGTATGCGTCCAAGAAGCACTTAAAAGGGTATCCGCAGAGAGACTCTACTTTCCAATCTATCTCCGACAAGGGATAACCATCTTGAGGGCATGCTTTGTTTAGATCTTTGAAATCCACACACATTCGCCAACTCCCATCGTGTTTCTTGACCATGACCGGGTTGGATAGCCAGCTGTGATAGTGGACTTCTTTCATGATTTCGGCATCTACCAATTTTTCCACTTCCTCCTGGATCGCTTTATTTCTTTCCGGCGCTTGCCCCCTTTTCTTTTGTCTGACGGGTGGGCATCCCTCTCGGACATTTAGGCGGTGCTCCGCCATGTGCCGCGGGACGCCCGTCATATATGCTGGCTTCCAGGCAAAAACATCAAGGTTTTGTCTGAGCAAAGCACATAGTTTTTTGCGTCCTTTTCTGTTAGAGTAGATCCTATGGCTATTGTTTGCTCGGGGTATTCAGGATGAATGACCACTTTTATCTTCTCCTTCAACACATGGATGGTCATGGGGTGTTGTGTGCTAGGTCCGGAGATCATTGCACATTCCATCAGGATGACTCTGCTGCTTCGTATCGTTACCGTTCCTTATTTTACCGGGAATTTTAACATTCTGTGTGTTGTGGATGGTACAACACAGATCTTTCTTATACCCGTTCTGCCTATTATTCCATTATGTTAAGATGGTGACCTGATAACCATGAAGTTCATCCATGCGGAAGTGGAATACTCTTCGTCACCTATCTTTACTAGTAGGGATATCTGGCCTATCGGCCAAATGGTTTCTCCACTGAATCCTATGAGTGATGTGGTAGCTGGGATCATCTGGCTTCTTATTTCTGGCCGGAGCCTGACGAAGCAATGTTCGTATAGAACTTCTGAGGACGCTCCTCCGTCCACGTATATCCGGTGTACGAAGTGCCCTCCTATTTCAGCTTCGATGATCATTGGTCCTTCCGTTCCGTCTTCCTCTCCTAAAGACGGAAAAGAGATTATTGTCTCCGGAGAGAAACTCTGGGTGACCCTTTGTTTGGCTACCCTCTCCCATGGTTGAATCATCAAGATGGCTAGGGGCTTGTCTTTTCCGGCCGTTTCCCCCTTCTTTTGTGCCTTTGGCTTGTCGCTCTGCTTTAATTCTTTGATGAATTGCGACAATTTGCCTGACTTGATCATCTCGTCTATCTGCTTCCTCAGCTGCATGCATTCGTCCGTGCTATGCCCCGTATCCGCGTGGAATTCACAGTATTTGTTCGGATCCCTTTTTTCCGCAGGAGTTACCATTGGTGGTGGAGCCTTGAATTTTCCTTTTTCTAAAGCGAAAATTTCTTTCGGGGTTTTCGTAAGGAGTGAAAACCTATCTGGCTTCCGATCCGATCTTTGCTTATTTTTAAAACCCTTCTTAAAATTTGGCTTGTTTCCTCATTCTGGCTGTTTCCACGGCGCGAGTGCTTTTTTCCGACTATGACTAAATGCGGCAACTTCCCCTTGCAGAAAAGACGTAGTCGCCCTGTACATTTCGTCCATTGACCTCGGAATTTTCTCGTATAAACGTTTGATCAGCTCGGGGTCGGTTATACCGTGCATGAATCCCGAGATCTTCATGCATTCCGGCGCTCCTTCCACATCCAGGATTTATGCTTTGTATCTTTCCATAAAGTCCTCTGTAGATTCTCCATCTCTCTTCTTGATATGATGTATCTCCACCGGATCCTTGATGTGTTTTGTTTGTTGGAGATAATTTTCCCTGAATGTTGTTCTCAAATCTTCATAGCTGTCAATGGATTCCCTTGGGAGTTTGTCGAACCAGACTCTAGCGTTTCCAGTGAGCGTTGAGTTGAACATGTGACACCATGTTGGCATTGCCCACCTCTTTGTCTTTGCCGCGGCCTGGAATAGCTTTAAATGATCTTCCGGATCCCCGCTTCCATCATATGTCTTGACGTGGCTGGGCATCCTTGTCCTTGGGAAATTGAAATGCCGGATACGAGGTGTGAAAGGGTTTCTTTCCTCACACGTCCAAGGCTGAGAGAGATCATCTTCGTAG
>BQNB010032902.1:0-52791 GCA_026074375.1 Tanacetum coccineum
TTTCGATCATATCTTATCATGAATAAAAGTGTTGTATATACGGACCATTCTGCCTTAAAATACCTCTTCAACAAGAAAGATGCCAAAGCAAGATTGCTTAGATGGGTTTTGCTCCTTCAGGAATTCGATTTCAAAGTAATTGATACCAAAGGTGCTAAAAACTACGCAGCCGATCACCTCTCTCGACTTGAAAACCCGTATGAGAATGTTTTTGATCCTAAAGAGATTAATGAGACCTTTCCTCTTAAAACATTGAATTCGGTGACTTATTATCAAAATACCTTGTGGTTTGTCGATATAGCAAATTACCACGCGGGGAATTTTCTCATCAAAGGAATGTCAACTCAACAAAAGAAAAAGTTTTTTAAAGATGTAAAGCATTACTTTTGGGATGATCCCTATCTCTTTCGAATATGTGCGGATCAAATCATCTATAGGTGTGTATTTGGCCAAGAAGCTCTTGAAATCCTCAAGGTTTGTCATGAAGGACCCACCGGGGTCATCATAGTGCCAACATCACCGCTCGGAAAGTATTTGATGCCGGTTTCTTTTGGCCTACCATATATCACGATGCTCATTCAATGATTAAATCTTGCGATGCGTGTTAAAGACAAGGCAAAATTTTACATCGAGATGAGATGCCTCAAAATGCTATCCAAGTTTGTGAAATTTTCGATGTATGGGGCATTGATTTTATGGGACCTTTTCTGTCATCAAGGGGAAACAAATATATCCTTGTAGCCGTCGATTATCTTTCCAAATGGGTTGAAGCCAAGGCACTCCCCACCAACGATGCTAGGGTAGTTGTTAAATTTTTGAGATCCCTTTTCTCTGGATTCAGTACACCAAGAGCTATCATAAGCGATCGTGGGACCTATTTCTGTAACGATAAATTTGATAAAGTCATGTCTAAATATGGGGTCACACATTGTCTTTCTACCACTTACCACCCTCAAACTAGTGGTCAAGTCGAGGTGACGAATCGTGGACTTAAAAGAATCTTAGAAAGAACGATTGGCGAAAACCGTGCCTTGTGGTCCAACAAATTAGACGATGCGTTGTGGGCATTTTGAACTGCTTATAAGACTTCGATCGAATTCACGCCCTACAAGCTAGTTTATGGAAAATCATGTCACTTACCGATTGAATTAGAACACAAGGCATATTAGGCTCTTAAGCATGCCAATTTCAATCTCAAGACCGCGAGTGATCATCAAAAGCTCCAACTTAACGAACTTAACGAGCTTCAAGATCAAGCTTATGAGAATTCATTAATCTACAAAGAGAAGACGAAGAAACTTCATGACTCAAAGATCAAGAATCGAATCTTCAATGTTGGTGATCAAGTCTTGCTTTTCAACTCCCGATTAAAGATTTTCTCCGGAAAGCTCAAGTCCTGATGGTTCGGACCTTTCACAATTATCAAAGTTTTTCCTTATGGCACAGCCAAATTGTCTCATCTCGATGGTTCTAATTTCAAAGTCAACTGCCACCGTCTTAAGCATTACTATGGAGGGGATACACCACCATTGGTTATCCTGGATCTCCAAAATTTCCCTAAGGACAATTAAATGCAGGGATCGAGTCGAGCTTGCGACTCGGTAACCAAAAACAAGCCGCTTCGTGGGAGTTCACCCCATGCTTATCCATTTTCTTTCTATTTTCTTAAATAATGTGTTGTGATGTGTTGTGGCTATTCTCTTCTGGTTTCTTGTTGTTTGTTGTTTGTTGTGATTTCTGCAGGATTGACCCAAAAATTTCTGAAGACTCTCGTGTCCGGTGTTGTATCCCGTTTCACTCGAGCTTCTCATCCTTTGTTTGAAATTAGTTTGGGGAGATCCGATATCCTTTCATCTTATCGATTAACGTTTATCTTTGCATAATTCATAAACGGCTTAGATTTTTGTAGAGGCCCGACTTTAAACATTGAGGACAATGTTTCATTTTAGTTTGGGGAGGGAATCTATCGATTTGATGTTACCTGCTTATTGTTTTGTTCTCCCAACCGTTTTTAAAAATATAAACCCACCGTTTTCCCACAAAAATAGCAAAAAATTTAAATTTTTAAGATCTTATTTGTAGGAAAAAATGAAAAAATAAAAAATATTAGTAGTTGAAAAGAAAAATAAAAAATAAAAAATAAGTGTTAAGACACGAATGTAGGTTTTCCGTTGGTAAGAATAAGAAGTAATTTTTGACCCAATCGAACGTGTAGAGTTCTAGCTTTCTCCCTTAACAATTAATGATGATAGTTTGTGCTAGTCTCATGTAGACTTTAAACATGCTAGACTTGAAATCGTTAGTAAATGAAGACTTGTGCTAATCTCAAGTAGATTTTAAATATGCCGAGTTGGATTTTATATAGGCTAAGTATTTGCGAATTTCTTTATTAGAGATTTTAAATTGCAAAGAATAAGAGATGATAGTGTTGATTACGAATTAGGATGCTAAACAAAGTTTATTTGGAAAAAACTTAGAGGCTATATAAGAATAAATTGTGGCTTTTCTTCCTGGAGTTTAAAATGATTAATTATACGTGTTTTCTTTAATTTTTACATATTAGGTTTTGCCTTATCAAGTCTATTCACACCATTATTTAGAGAAAAAAACTTTATCTTTGATGAATAGTTAAAACATAGTTGGTAAATAAGTATTTTAGTTCAAGTTTTATACTTTGGTTTTCTAAAACAGTAAATTTTTCTATTTCGCAAAAAACCCTAACCATTCCATAATGTGTTGAATTTTTAATATAAAAAATAAAGATTAATAATAATAAGAAAAAAAATGTTGTGGTGAATAAAAGGATGAATTATATATTCCTTAGTGTTTAATAACTATATACAAACATCCATCGCAAATAAAGTGCATGGCTTTGTCGGTTCGCTCCCGATGTGACATCGAAAGAACAAGGATGGAGGCATCGTATATTTAGGGGTTGGGATCATATAGTACAGACGCTCTGTCGAGGCGTGCCGGATGTGTTCGTTGATATAAAAGTAGATACCGATTCCTAGATAATAATGTAAATAATAATAATAATGTTGCAAATTTAGAAAATAAATAGTAAAAGTTTTCTTTTCTAAAACCAAGATATTCTTTTGAACTAAGGTTTGCAAAAGTCTACATGGCTTTTTCATCGGAAGTTCATGGTCTCGACTATTATTTCTCCGGATGGGGGTCAAAGCCTAGCACTTACGATGACCGTGGGATGTTAGAGAAGAAAGTCATTCTTGGGACTAGTGAACCAACGATGTCTTAGCTAAGTGGTTTTTGTTTGCTTGAGTTGTGATCTTACCAAGTGATTAATACATATTAGCCACAAAAGGCCACCTTGTGTAATGCTTGGTCAGATTTCAACTATATGTTATGTGGATTTAATGGTTTAAATTTAATTTTGAGCACACACACTTAAATATATTGGTATGTATGTCGGGTTGAGAATATTCATAAGTTGTAATTATAAGTAGTCTTAGCATTTTAGCTCGTACTTAACGGTGATCTTATTTTTAAGCTTAGCATGGGAAAAGTGAAAAATCAGAAATGATGAAGTTATCTTTTAGACACTTATTGTGCCTTTCTTGTAACACGCCAAAAATGGGTCGCAGCGGTATTAAGGATCCGGGGCATTTACTTCATGATCAACCGCACAAGTATATATAAGCAACCGACATAAAAGTCGCTTATTTGGTACATTGGAATTCTCAAATCAAAGACATATTACAAAAAGCATATAGCTTCATTTGTTCATTATATTACATTACAAAAGATGACTTAAATTTCCCCAAAACATGATGCACATATACTTATAACAGTGCAATCCAAAATGTATTCCAATGCATCCTTGGCACCTCGTGCCTATTGACCTCCTGAAAACATTGCTTAAAACGTCAACAAAATTGTTGGTGAATTCATAGGTTTATGTATTTAAATGTATGCAGGACCGCAAGACTTTATCCGTAATTCTACAACAAATGCAGACATTACAAAACCAGATTATTGTTGCACTAAGCTCATGACACTGAAGCTCAACCTATATTATAGCTATTTCAGCTTGTATTTTGCCCTGTACAGATGTTGTAACCCGCAACATCCAAATCCGACATGGTCAACGTTCGTTCCCTGGTGATAGCTAATCACCCGAACGGGGAGGTTAATCCCAATAGATCTATTTATATCATTCGCGCTCACATAATGTAATTCACAACTACATCTATGCAATTGACAGTTCATGAATAATGGGCTCAGGAGGGTTATCGCAACTTAGGCAAACACATAATCAATATATTACTTTCTATCACTTGCGGCCATTTATAAAAAATGCTTGTTTCCACCCCAAATAATATAATTCAGTAAATACTGTAAAAGTGGGGCTAATTGAACTCACCTTGAGTACAGGATAGTCCAATTAATCACAGATAATACGTCACGCAAGATCGGAGAGATGCTAACCTATTTTAATTTAAGGTTCGTAATAAGTACCGAGTACTTAATTTATAAACTATTCAATATTATCTTCATAGTTGTTACGTCGTGCTTTCGTTCGGTGCTGTATAAAATTTAAGTGGTCTGACATGACGTTCGAGGAGTTAGGATACTTTAAATCGTAAATCCAACAACATCGTCGATACGCCATCCGAAGAGGCCTCATTATGAAACTCCCTAGTATTATATCACTCGGATGACTACATAATATACTATATAGCTTAATCACCGACTAATCCGTTTGGTATAAATGTATTTATAAAAGTGGAAACGTTATAATTAACCATTTTGGTTAAAAATGACCTAATTTGGTCGTTTTAAGTCCGTTGCTCGCGTTTCTTACGGCTCACGTTTTTTGTAGTACTGATGAATGATCTCAAATTATAACATTTTCAAGTTTTATGTTCTGTCATGAATAGTGTTTTACTGTTAAAACAGCTATATTGCCGTTTTTACGTTCTTAATTAGAGTGTTAACTCGTAATGCGATACTTATTCGTTTTAAATTCGATTTTAGTGTTCTTCCGAGTACGTTCTCGTTTTTAAAAAGATTTATAATATTTTACAAAGTTGTCACTGATGAATAGTGATTTTTTTACTGTTCATAGTTTATAAATTTTCTTTTTATAACTTTAATTACCGTAAATGCCGTATTTAATCGGTATAGTTCCGTTTTACGATTTTAGTGTACGATCTTTGTAATCAAAAGTTTTATCATATTTTGGTGTTTTATACTTCCAAACCTACTGCCATGAATAGTAATTTTTATAATGTATTTATAGTCGTACACTCGTTTTTAAACGTATCTTTCTCGTTTTTAAATCCGTTTTTCGAGTTTATTATATTTTGGGAATCGTCATGAGGCGTTTTATAATTGAAAATATCAAAAGCTAATGTACTTGAATCGAACTCTACAGCCCTTAATTAATTTTGGTGTATAACTTGATAAAAACCTTGTTTTTATGTATTATTACTTAGTAGTTTTCAACTATAAAAAACTCTTATAAACCACATTTGACTACTTGTTGGTACTTATAATTAAGTCAATATCCATACATAGTCCTTGTAAATTCATTGTAACAAGTTTTTTTTACCAACCCTTTTAATTTGATTACTTTTCCATTTGTATTTACAATTAGATAAATTTAAAAACCCTAATTAGTCCATTTAACACGTTTATACTTAAACCATAAGTTAACATCTTTATAGATCTATTTTTTCATGATATTTATAAACTTAGGAATGAGTTTAAGTGTTATAAATTGATAAACCTCAAATAAAAAACCCATGTTACACATTTTAAGTCATTAGTGGTGATTTAGCGTAAATTACATATAACACATAAATCGCTACTATTAAATGTATGAAGGATTTAGGAAAGACCTTAGTGATGACTGTATAGGATGTAAAAATGAATGCTAAACCGTGTTTTAGACCTTAAATCCATGCTTTCAAGTTAATAACCCTAGATTAGGTTTCAAAACCCTAATCTTTACTTTTTCTTCTTATATTACTTGCACAATGGTGATTCCCAATGCTTGATTATGACTTAATACATATTAGGATTGATGTATAAGAGATGTATGGATTGTAGAAAACATTTGTATGATTGTTCTATATGAGCTTTTGAGCCGTGAGCTTTAAGAGAGAACAAGGAAGGTTGTTGGTGATTTTTGTTAAGTTTCTAGAAAAGGAAAGAGTTAATGTATGGCTATATATAGGACAAATTTCTTATTAACTTACATGGTTACTTTATAATCCCTACACAAGGTTAAAAAGTCAAGTTCGACCATGGTGTAAGCTCGCGCGCTGCGCGCGCGCGCTCGCTCAATATCTAGATATTTTTTTAAATATTAGATATTATGTACTAGTTGGAAATATTTGGTTCTTCATGAAAAATTTGGCATATGTATATATATGTGATGTTATATTTATTATTTTGGGTATTGGGTGTAATCGTGGGTATTCGTTTAGGCGTAGTTAGGTTTTAGAACTTTCGGGAATGCCTAAACGCATTTTATCGTGAAACGTAAGCATTTTACGTAGCCAATAAAAATATGTGGAAAAAAGGTTTTATTAATATCCTCTATCAATTAATCATATAACACTTGCTTGAAGTAATTACTTTAATTGTTTAAAGCCCGTTTACATTGTATGATCATTTTTCAGTCTACGCGATTTAGCTTAACGATTATGATTTAAAAGCAAACGCGTAAAACCCTAAAAATAATTAGTGGATTAAATAATGTCATACAATGACCTAAAACACGGGGTGTTATAGTCTCCCCCGGTTAGCTGAGCCTTATCCTCAAGGCTTAAGACGCAGCACTTGACGACGGCCCGGTCTTTGAGAACAAATGTGGGTATTTCTTCTGGAATTGATCTTCGCGTTCCACATGTAAACTCTGAGACCTATCTTGGCGTTCCTTCGACATTGATAATGGATACGGCCTTCGCTTTAACGGTTTGACTTCACGATCTGTGATTCTTCTATAGGTTTCCTCGACTAACGGAAGCTTGCTCATCTAAATGAAGTCATCCACCGGAAAGGCTAAGGGTTCGTCGCATGACACTTCTTTATGTTGACACGTCGAAATGTTTTATGAAACCTCTGCGCAGCTCCTCAGGAAGCTAGAGCCTTGTATGCAAGTCTCCACCCTTTGTAAATACCTTGAAGGGTCCAACAAACCGGGGATTTAATTTCCCTATTTGCAAAACGTACAAACCCCTTTCCAAGGCGAAACCTTGAGGCATCACTTTATCTCCACCTCATACTCCATCGGCTTTCCTTTATTCAGCATAGCTCTTTTGCCTATCTACGAGCAACTTGCATCCATTTGCTTAATTGAATTGATTATTCTGGTCGTCTATTCGTTACTATTTCTGGACCGGTGAGTTGGAAACTTCTCCCAACTCTTGCCCAACAAACAGGCGAGCGAACATATTCTACCTTAAAAAAAAAAAGTGCCTCAAAGGGATGCAGCCTTATGCTAGCAGGATAACTGTTATTTGTATGATATACTCGACTAATGGCAATGTTTAAATCCAACATTTTACACAAGTCTGATCCAACAAGCTCTAAGCATATCTTCGAGAGTTTGAATGGTTCTCTCGCTTTGTCCGTCAGTTTGCGGATGATATGCCGTACTCATATCTAAACTTGTACCCAAAGCTTTCTGAAGTGACCTCCAGAAATTTGATGCGAACCTAGGGTCACGATCACAAATAATCGAGACCGGTATTCCATGCCTTGTTACTACTTCCTTTAGGTACATTCTCGCTAGTTTCTCCAGAGGGTCAGTTTCTTTCATGGGTATAAAGATTGCGGACTTTGTAAGACGGTCAACGATTACCCAAATGGTGTCATACCCTTGTGATGACTTAGGAAGCTTTGTGACAAAATCCATCGTGATATTGTCCCACTTCCATTGAGGTATCTCGGGTTGTACCAACAAACCCGATTGTCTCTGATGTTCGGCCTTGACCTTAGCACAGGTCAAGCACTTGCTAACATAGGTGGCGATATCAGCTTTCATATTGGGCCACCAATATAGCTTCTTTACGTCTTGATACATTTTCTCGGAACCTGGATGGATAGAATACTTCGACTTGTGGGACTCGTGCATGATCACAGTCCGCAAATCGCCATAACAAGGTAACCAACTCCTGCCATTTAGGCATAGGGTTCCATCTATACGAGGTTTCAACTTTTCCGTTCGAAGTGCCTCTGGAAATTTAGCATTTTCAATCAGCATACCTTCAACATCCTCATTCTTGATGTTCTCTGGTTTCCGTGCTTTAGTCTCCCCGAGCTATTAAATTTTTGGGCTTAGGAAGATCACATGCTAATTGTCATGACCTAAAGCTCAAACTCTTAACGGTGGTTCCGTTCTTTCTGCTATAAGCATCAGCAACGACATTTGCCTTGCCCTGGGTGATACGAATATCAATCGTAATCATAAGCAAACTCTAACCATACGGCGTTGTCTCATGTTCTAGTCCTTCTGATTAAGATATATGCTTGTAAAACTTCATGTTCAGTGTACACCGTACACTTGGTACCAATACAAATAGTGCCTCCAAATCTTCAGACGCCCGAAAACTAATGCTCCAAGTTCCAGATCATGAGTAAGTCCTAGTCTTCTCATGGAATCTTTAACTGGCGTGATGCATAATGAAATAACCTTTCCACTGTCGCATCAACACAGAGCCAAAATCCCTTGATCGAAGCCATCGCATTTCGGATAAAATCTTCACTTCCTGCCGGGTAGAGCCAGAATTGTGCACTACACTCTTCTGCTTTACTATATGGAACGCTGCTCTTGTTGTCACACCCTCAAACTTGACTTCTTTTGAGTGAGCTTGGTCATTGGTTTGGCGATCTTTGAAAACCCTTCAATGAATCGTCGATAATACCCAGCAAGACCTAAAAACTGACGAATCTCCGTTGGTGTCTTAGGAGATGCCCAATCTTTAACGGATTCGATCTTGGCTAGATCCACATGAATGCCTTTATTATCAATCACGTGACCGAGGAACTGTACTTTGGGAATCCAACTCAAATTTACATTGGAACATAGTTTGCATACAAGCTCCAGTCATTGCTTCAACATTCAAATATTATCTTCAGATGCTCTTCGTGCTCTTGCTTGTTCTTGGAATAGAGCAAAATAACATCAATAAACGACAATTACGATTTGTCCAGATAAGGTTTGCATTCTCGGTTTCATGAGGATCCTTAAACACAGCAGTGCGTGGTTCAAACCAAACGACATGACTTGGAATATAAAGTCAATTTCGAGTTCCAGAAGGCAAGTCTTCCACGAGATGTCTTCTTCTCCCGAACCCTCAATTGGTGATAACCCTGACCCTTAGGTCGATCTTTTCGAGTAGACACTCGATCCTTGAAGTTGGTCAATAAGTCATCAATTCTTGGTTAGCAGATAACGTTCTTTACGTTAGTTTGTTTAGACCCGATAATTATGCACATCCGTAACGTCCCATCTTTCTTTCTTGACGAATGAACTGGAGCTCCCCATGGTGATGAACTAGGTCTTATAAAGCCTTGTCGGAAAGCCCCCCCCCCCCCCCCCCCCCCCCCCACTTTGTCAGTTGCTTCCCCCCCCCCCACTCTAATTCTTTAATTTTGATGGGGTCCAATCGTTAAGGTGCCCCGTTTGCTACAGGTGCTAGCACACAGGTACTAGATCGATGTGAAATTCCACTCAAACCCAAAAAACAAAACAACACTTGCCTTGTAGGTGGAAGGACCTGGCATGTCCTCTGGGTATTCTTCAGAGGGAAAATTTTTGACGATCGGTAATCTTGCAGTGGTTTCTTCTCTTGAGTTGTCTCCATGTCTCCTTGTTGGTAATGTGTACCAAAAAGATGTGACTTACTTGTAGCAGATACTTCTGGGCCTTGGTGCACAGAGATGTGTTAATCGAGTCCCGCGTTTATATTATACTTCCGTCTCAATGAAAATTAAGATTTCGCCCTCCCAAGGAATTACGAACGATTTTCTTAGCACAAGTCAAATAACGGCTTGGTATTTCGTCAACAAGTCCATGCCAATTTTGACGTCATAAGTTAACATTTATACAGGCATTTGGTCGCGTGGAAACGGGATGGTTCATGGATAATTTAACGTGAACAGTAATACCGTATTTACCCTAATTATTTACCATAGCTAATTCAACGTTTATAACCGTGATCTAATGTAGTGGGGGCTTTATTAATCAAAGTACTAAATTAAGTAGACACAATATCTTCTATCCGCACCAGTATCAAACAAAATGGAAGCACAACGGTTATTTAGGAGAAACGTACTCGTCACAACGTTGTTGTTTGGGTTTTGCCCCGCAACTCCCACTGCATAAGCCCTGGCTACACCGTTACCATTTCCCTGATTCTTGTTCTTCTACTGGGGGCAGTTCTTCCTGAAGTGTCTGGTGACACCACATCAAAGCAAAACGATGGCATTGGTTTTGAACCTTGGGCTCTTGGGTTGTTGTTGTTACGGTTGTTGTTGTTATTGTTATTGCGGTTGTTGTTGTTTGTAGTTGTAGGCCGGCTCCTACAATCCTTGGTCAGGTGGCCAAGCTTCTTGCAGTTAGTGCATGTTGGTATACAAGGACTGTAATGATTGAAGTTACACTTGGGACATAGAGGTTTAGCCCCTTCATACAATTTCTTGTCACCGTTCCCGGCAGCATAAGCCCTGCCTGTGTTCTGCCTTTCGTTTGGTTGTTGGTTTTGGTATTTCGAGGGAGGTCTTCTAACTTTCCTCTTGTTTTCTGTTGTCTCTCAGCCAATGTGTTAATAACTCATATCCATTAATTCTGTCACCATCTTATTCCCCCCCCCCGCGCACCCCCCCACCACCGCCCTGCATGGTTTCGGATTGATGCCACCAACACCAAACAATATTGAGTAAATCAGGTCGAGGCATCCACCGACATACCCTTTTATTTTGTCAGTCTCTACAGGGGGGAACATCCTGTCACACAGCAATGCCATTCCTGGAAACGTTGGTTGTAGGCTAACACATCGGTGGCCTCTTTACTTTTAGGTTCCACTTTCGCCTGCCTCAATCTTTCTTGTTTTCATTCCTCGACCATTATTTAGTTGTCATCTTCTTTTCAAAGTCAGATCAAGTCATAGCATTTGCTAACCTCATTAGTCACTGTCCTAGCTTGGAGTTCCCACCATGTTAGAAGCCATTTCCCATGTGTACAAGTGGCAAACTTCACTTGATTCTACATGTGTGCAGTTACTTCATGCGAAACACGGTTTCCATTGTGTCTCAAACCACTGGGTCAAGTCGAACACTCCTTCTGTGCCCTTGGGAAGAATAAGGGGTTGACATTTCTTGAAGTCTTGATAGGTGAATCCCGAATCAGCGCATTCATTCATTCTCACAACGGTTCCCGCAGTCTATGGCTTATCATAGCCATTTGGGTCGTAGCACGTACTCGCCAATACAGCATGACACCCCTGTCGATCATGGCATGAAGTTGGGCACTGGTGACCAGTGGTGGTAGGTTAGGGTCTGGATGGGTTGGTGGGGAGTTGTGCTGGTTTAAACTCGTGGGCTTTCCTCTTGGTGCTTTTCTTAACTCTTAGAAAACATAATACCCGTTTCGATTTCAAATTTACTTACACCATTACCCGATGTTTACATAAATAAATAATAACGGGATCAACATCATGTGCTCTCTCGCGCTCACAACAGTTTTGAATTAAACAAATCGCTCCCCCCCATACTTCTTTCACAATAAATTCGATTTCATATTAAACATAATCATCCTTTCTCATATATAACTTGGGAAAGAATACCATGATTGGGTTCGGTACAAACGATTCACTATCGCTAGGTTATAAAATGAAAAATTCAACATAAAGCCCTACTAGCCGGAGTCACCCGTAATACTTTGTAGGCTATTCGGATAGTGATCAGAACAAAAGAACTATACAGGATAGCTAACCAAATCAAAAGATCTATACGCCCTGCTAGCTGGGTGTAACCATAAACATAACAGTACTGCTAGTAGTTACATTATAACAAGTCTAGGAACTGCTACCAGTGTCCTCCAATGTGTCAACGCGTGCTCCAGCCTCCAGGGCCTGGGTACGCATGATATGCTGAACAGCAAGATCATCTGCAGCCTGACGCTGCCACTCGTGGCGACGCACCTCAGTCTCTAACACTGTAACTCGTGCCTCTAATGCCCTGCAGTGAGCTTCAGACCTAGCCAAGGCCTGACGGGTCTCCATACTCTCTTGCTCGTAAGCAAGTCTCTCTCTCCTCAATACCTCAATCTCAGCTCTCACAGCTGCACGATCCTTCTGGGCATCGTGATGTCGTGAGTGAAACTCCGAACTCTCTCTACTACGAACATCTACCTGATAACTGACCCTCATGTTGACCATCTCTAAGGCGGTCATCATCCTCCTCTCAGTATCTCGAAACCTGGTCTCCATAGTGTCTACAAAACTGCAATCGACTCTATGGGCCATAGTGGGTCCTGGCTGTCTCGCAGCAGCAGCAGCAGAACTCTCTCCAACCTCACAACTAGGTCTAGGAGTAGTAAGTAGTAGCCTCTTCCGAGGCGGTGTGTCAGCCTCGGGAATATCAGCTCTGCGGCTAGTGGATGGTGCAGGTAGAGGTATAGGTAACAATGGTGGGGTCCCTGATGGGAGTAGTGAATGATAGGTGGATGGTGCTGCAGCTCTCATCTGCCTCATGGCTGCTCTAGTATGTGGGGGTCGAATACGTGGAGATAAAAAGAATGGTGGTAGTAGAGGTGTAGGTGCCTCATCCTCAGCTGGCACTAAGTCCTCAGGATGCTCAGGCTCCGGAATGTACACTGGTACATGATCCTCCAGCTCCATGGGATCAGGTACATACTCTGGAGAACGTGGTGCCTGCTCCAACAACTGTCGGGCAGCCTCCTCGTAAGGATCCTCAGATGGAATACTCCAAGATCGTGCCTCAGAGTGAACAGAAGTATAGGTAACGGCAGAATCAGCTGACATGACTACTGTGACCAGCAGAAATAACTTATATGAGTATATTATATAAGGCTCTTATTGTAATATACGTAATATATTATAACCACGTATATCAATTATGAATGCATCTAGTCCAACTAACTAATGCAACAACTAGTGTCCCATAAAAACCCCTTTTTATGAATGCAATGTTTGAAAACGGTTATAGTCCAGCAAAAACATTTGACCTGGTTCTCTATAACCTTGGCTCTTGATACCAATCTGTAACACCCCCAAATTGGGTCGCAGCGGAATAAGGGTCCGGGGCGTGTTACTTCATAGATCAATAACACAAGATATATATAGAACGACCAAAAAGTCGTTTTAAAACTGATACATTGGATTTAACAAATATTTGATACAAATAGCCCGAAGCTTTAACTTGTTCCTTATTATTATTACAAAGATACTGGTTCACAACACATGAGTTTCCCAAAACATAATACAACCATATCTTTAGCATGACATCCCAAAACAAAATCACCAATGTATCCTTGGCACCTTATGCTTACTGATCTCCTGAAAAACATTGCTTTAAAACGTCAACAATAATGTTGGTGAATTCATAGGTTTGATAAATCATAATATGCAGGACCGCAAGACTTTCCCCGTGATAATGCAACACATGCAGACATCACAAAACCAGATTACATTTTCCTAAGCTCATGACACTGAAGCTCGACGATCTTTCTTGCAATAATAATATATATTGCAATTTCTGCCCGATTAGATGTTCAACCCGAAAACATCCCCAAATTCGACATGCTATACGTTCGTTTCCGGTGATAGCTAGTCACCCTAGTCACCCGAACGGGGAGGTCGTTTCCCCAAATAGATCTATTCATAACATTCGCGCTCACATAATGTAATTAACAACTACATCTATGCAATTGACAGTCCATGATAATGGGCTCAAATCGGGTTGTCGCTACTTAGGCAAACATGTAATCAATATAAAATATCCACTAGCGTCTAATTTATAAAACAAACATTTCCACCTCCATAGTTATAAATCATTGAAATCGTAAAAATGTGGGGCTATGAACGTCACCCTTGAGTTTCTTGATAATCAATATCGCAGATAAAGCGTCCGGAAATGATCGAATGCAACCTAAATTATCATAGTCGTATAACAACTATCGCTTTTGATTAACTAACATCATATACAGTTCTATGTTAGTTACATCATACTATCGTTCGGGCTATCATAATTAAGAGGTCATGTAGTGAACGTATGAGAGTTAGGACACTTTAACTCGTAAAATCCAGCAACTCCGTGATACCAACCCCGAAGAGCCTCATTATGAAACTCCCATAGTAAATATACTTTGATAACCACATAAATTCTATATAGTTCATCTACAACTAATGGATTGTAAAAAAAAATTGTGTTTAATTAGTTAAAACGTTTATAATTACTGTTTTAGTAAATATAGCATAACTTTTGCGTTTTAAGCCCAATTTTGACGTTTCTTATGCCCATGCTTTCGTATTAAGACGAGTTATCATAATTTGACATTTTCATATTTTTGACCCTCTGATGAACAGTAACTTTTACTGTTCACACCAGACATGAGTTTCACTTATATAGTTTTTATCGTCGTAAAACCCGTAAATGTCGTATTTTATTCGTTATAGCTCTGTTTTTAGTGATTCTTTCGAGCACGTTCTCGTTAATGAAAATTCTATCAATTTATGAGGTTTACAAAAATATAACTTTCTGTCATGAATAGTGTTTTACTGTTCATAGTTTATAAAATTATTTTTATAAACTTTTAATTACCGAAAACCCGCGAAATTCATAACTTATTCGTTATAAATTAAAAAATCATGATTCTTATCATTTTAGAATCCTAAAAATGTGTTTTATTTGATATAAGTTTTATAAAAGTTATTTTATAAACTCCATTTAATTAACGTATAACTCATTTTTAACGTAACTTTTTCGTTATTAATCCATTTGACAAGTTTCTTACCTTTTCGGAATCGTCGTGAAATGTATTATCTTATAAAAGTATAAAATAAGTATACTTTTATACCTTTTTGGACAGAATGTTTGCATGAGTTTGATAAGTCCATTTTCAACCTTTGTTTTTATACTTACCACTTTATACTTTTTACCACAAGTCTTATACTTTATATAGGTCATATGTCATATGTATATTATGTCCATAGGTCCATCAAAGTCCTTTTGTCCAACATTACAAGTCCAACATATTACTTATAAAACATAACTTTCATTTTTAACTATAAGTTACTAGTTTTATGTATGACTATTTTTACATAATAATCACAAGTGTACAAGTCTTCCCATCTTGTTATAACTTTATTTTAATGATCATATTACATTAATATAAGTCCGTAATTAATCTTATCATGCCATTTGTATTTCTTTTACTAGAAACATATTAAGAACTTTTATAAACCCTAATTAACACATGATCATTTTTACACCAAAACATCATGGTACATTAGTTTCTCATCCCTTTTAACATGATATAAGTAACATCACAACATATATAAAAGTAAGCCAAATGATCATTTCAAGTAAAAACTTCATTTTCATAAAAAAATCCTAAATGGTGATTCAAGCTATAAAGAATTAACATATGCATATTAATGATAAATGTAAGATCATAAAGAGTTCAAGATGACCTTATGGTGAATGAAGATGATGAAAATCAAGTGCTAAACCCTTGTTTAGACTTAAAATCAAAGCTAGCAAGCTATGAAAACCCTAATTTAATATGAAACCCAAAATCTTGATTTCTTGCTTCAACACTTTAAACCCTTAACCAATACTTGGAAATAACTTAGGACATCTTAGACATGATATGAGAATGTGTAAATAAGTGATAAAAAAATTTAGTATGGATAGTTTATAGGGGGGGGTTGAGCCGTGGCATGTAATGAGCACAAAGGAAAGAATTTTGTGATTTTTAGCTAAGTGTAAAGTGTTATATGTGTCTCTCTTGCATGATACTTGTATTATAAAGCCTAGTTAGTCAAAAGTGTGCAATAGTGGTCCAAGACAACTTCATGGTCTTAAGGAAGACTATCTTGGTCAAGGAAACATATCATAGCTAGGTTTTAATGAGTAAAAGATGTACAAGAAACAAGTTGCTGTGAAAAATTGTGCTCTTATGCCTCTATCCTAGAACTTGAGAACAAGTCCATGAATTAAGGATTTATGTTTTTGCTAGATATTATCTTGACAAAATGGAAGTAAATCTTGGTAAATCTTTAGTGTAGTGTTTTTATTTAAAGTGTATACTTGCAAAGTGATATGTCTTGGTTATTTATTTTTAAATGGGGCATCCCATTTATAAATGAAATAAAGTTTTATAAACTTTTTGATCATTGAAAAATAATACTAGGCATTTGTTAAAGCGTAGAATTATTTTTGTAGTTCCGGGTATGCTTAAACGTACTTTATCGCGAAACGAATATAATTTACGTAACCGATAAAAATAAATGAACAATGACCATAATTATTCTCAAAATAATTATTTAATACTTGATTGATGCAAACGTTTAATCGATTGATGCCCGTTTATATTGAACGCTAATTTTTTTAACTTACGTGATTTTACTTAATACATGAAATTACAAGCAAACGCGTACAATACAAAAGGTACATTGTGGATTTATCGACGTCGTCAATGACTTGAAAACACAGGGTGTTATATTCGATCACATCCTCATTCGAGTTTAACCAAGGGTTAGGATGAAGAACGATATATGATAGGGATCTTCTAGTTTTCACCAAAAGTAATAAACCAACAAGGAGGCTAAATCACGCATACATGGCCGTAACAACAGAATAGACATGCATGACCCAATCTGAACCTTGTTTGCGTAAAACCTAAGGTTAATTGCTAGGAATGGGAAGCAAATTATTGTTAAAAAAAATTCACAAAACAAATAGATTAAGCTTGAACAAATAAGGTTGTTGCTAGTAACTTTTCCCGACCGTTCCATGATAAAGACTCGAAATATATACAAACGCCTCGATCATAGAGATGGAAAAGACAACCTAAGTTGGCGTTCCCATAACGGTCAACTTCCCGAACATCCTAAACTTACATACTTTTACAAAAGTGGTGATATCGGCCACTTAATACAAAACTATACATCGTTGCTTTTTATCCACGAATAATCAATCCTTCTAAGAATTTCATCGGTTTAAGTTTAGCGAACCGACTATAAATTTTCCTACTCTCTTTTTTGATGCATTTTCTATTTTTCCTTTTTTTATTATTATTTTTTTTCATAAACCATAAACTTCGGTGCAATTTCACCGTCTTCACAATCATAATTTTTCGGGATAATTTTTCCTTTAACACTTCATCTTCGGACATAATACATAATCGCGAAAGTAGCAAAATACACAAGGTACATATTTTCCCATTGCATTGTGCAATTTCCCAACCTAACCGAAGATAGAAAAATTTCACTGTGACACAGGAATTACAAAACTTTATACAAAAGAAACTAGCAACTTTGATTAAGTAGGCTTAATCTACAGGGTAGGCTAAGGTGTAAAGGTGAAACGAAATAAACATATTGTGTGAAAAAGACAGGAATGGCTCAACAGGTTTTTCTAGGGGATCTTACTCATATGGTAAGAGTAAGCAAGGGTTACACATGATTTAACTAACCAGTGTAGTTAGTTAATTTTACAACATTTAGGCTTTTTGGTGTATTCTTAGAAATTTACCAGTTAAAAATGTTTCTCCATCTAAATCCATAGTACTCATCGTTGTGATCTCAAGTGATATACCAAGCCAAGTTCTAAAGTCCACTACATCACCGGCACAATCATAATTATTGTGGAATTTTTAGTAAACGTTTGGAAACTGAATAGGCTTAATTCTCATAATTTGGCATTAAGGTTAATAGTGCGCGAGGACATGTAACTAGTAATTTTTTAAAAGTTATGCTAGACAAATTTTTAAATTTGGCATACTTTAAGCATATAGCATGTTATTTGTAAAAGAAAGGACGAGTAGGCATTCTAATTCTCCATCCCCCCACTTAGATTATACAACATCCTCGTTGTATAGATAAAACAATTAAAGAAAATGGGAAATAGAATTAAAACGTGGAACTCCCTTGATATGTTGCTTGGGATGATTCTCCAATGTGAGTTCTTTGAGCAAAAGTGTGTTGACGAGGCTTCAGAATGCTCGTACGAGTTCAACACACGTCTTTTTCAAAGTATACCATATCGTCGATCTTCTTTATAGCAAGGTCCTACATAAAAGTTTAGAAGACAAAAGTGCAATTCCTATCTCGGTTATACAATGGTTACAATGCAGGAAAACAATTAAACACACTACTCTACATGGATCAATACACTGTATCCCAAACCCTAGGATACGCCGTATTGTTCCTGTAAAAACAATTAAAAATTTAAAAGTACTGAAAATTAAATTACAGACTGATAACGTTCAGACACATCCATACGCCGTATCCAGAGGGGTTCGATACGCCGTATGGAGTGTCTGGGAAGACAGACTCGTGCAAACAATTAAAAACAATTCAAACAATTTAAAAACAACCGGGTCGTCTCCCGAGAAGCACTTTTGTTTCAGCTAGTCATTAAGTCTGACTTTTTTCTCTTCTTCCTCTTCATTCATGCATCATTCGCTCGCATTTATCCCCGTGAGTGAATTTCATTTGGCATGACACGTATTTCATGAAAAATGGCATGTCGAGCGCAACATCACTTGTTACATCTTCATTATCAATGATGATAAAACCTGTAAGAATAGAAAATTTTCCAACGAAAATAGGTATATCAGTCAGAGCTCCGGTTAGACTCTTGCCTTCATGATCGTCCTTGTCTTTAATTATAGAGTAATAAAAGCTTTTGGTTATTAAATTAATGGACAAAGAAGGGATGAAGTCAGCATTAACATTTTTATACCCAATCGTGCAAGAAAATTTCATTCTATAACAATATTTAGAACTGGTTTTAACATTATCAGGTTCATTGATAATAGTTGGATCAAAATCAACATCTTGATTCGTCTCGGGTCTTAGAGGGGTGTCCAAATCATTTAATTTAATGTAGTTACCATAAAGTGGGACGAATGACTCGTTATCCTCTCCTATAAGCTTTGTTTTTGAATCAAGATTTTTTAACATAAAGACCCTTCTAATTATGCTAGTGGCGGGCTTAACACTCTTGAAAATAAGTTTTTCTTCCCCGACCTTAGAGAAATTTTACTTTTGTAAACATCAATCTTGGAATGGGCAGTAGACAAAAATGGCCTACCAAGGATCAAAGGGACATCGTCATCCTCGGGTATGTCAAAGATGATAATGTCTATCAGGAAAATAAATTTGCCAATCCTTACTAGCACATTTTTAGCAATACCCCTTGGTTGTTTTATTGTTCGGTCAGCCAGTTCATTGGTCAACCTAGTGTGAGATCAAATTCCTAGACCAAGGTTGGTGTAGGTAGAAAATGGCATAACACTCACCCTTGCTCCTAGGTCAACAAGGGCTTTATCATACAAACATTATGAATAAAACAAGGTAAAGTAGTGCTCCATGGGTCTTTTTCTTTCCGAGGAAAGGTGTGATCATAAGCTTCTAGAATCTTCACATCTCGTGCCTCTCTCCAGTCGTCATAGCAGTAGTTTTGTAGTCGCCTTGGGAAGGGAACTGTTTCAAAAAAGGTGATTCTGTGTTGTAACCCTGATACGGCGTATGGATTACATCCCATACGGCGTATCTTAGGCGAATCAGCTTTAGCGGTTGAGATCAATTTTACATGGTCCCCTGGGTTTGGTTCTAATGAGCCAGGTAGACCTTCGATTCCTCTTTCTTATAGAACCTTGCTCATTTGACCAATTTGAATTTCCAAGGTCTTAATCGATGCTCCTTGATTTCTTATTGCCACATCGCTAGAAGCTCGAATCTCCTTGATTATGTTCGAGCTCTCTTTGTGTCTCTTTGCTGACTCAGCTATGAACTTTGTCAGTGATTCTTCCAATGTTTGTCTTCGATCATGGTGTGAAGAATTTCCATTGTTGCGTTGGTAGAATCCTGGCCCTACTACTCTATACTGTCCTGCTGGTTGATAGGGTGTTCCAAACTATGTGTAATACGCCTCTTCAAGAGTATTCCCTTCTTCCTTTAGTGGGCAGTCCTTTGTGTAGTGTGGTCCTTTGCATAGTTCGCATCCGACCTGAGCAGCGTATACTCTCTCGTTGACTTTCTTAATCTCTCTCCTAAGGTTGTTGAGCTGGGCTTGAATACCAGCTAGTCCGTCAGAAGTTTCATTACTTCTGGCTTTTGTAGATGTCCCGTTATGCCATTTCTGAGAGTACTCGGCCATTTCTTGGATGGCTATTTTTGCATCAGCATCAGTTTTAGAGGGAATGGCACCTTTAGAGTCAAGGATTTGTCTAGTGGGAACATCGACCCGTTATAAAAACAAGATCACTTCCTGCATATCAGTTAGATAATGATGGGGACATTTCATCAAAAGTTCCTTAAATCTTTCCCAAGCTCGGAAGAGACTTTCATTCGGTTCTTGCTGAAAATTGTTAATCTCCTCCATTTTCTTTGCTGTGCGAGCAGGTGGGCAGTACTTGTTCAAAAACTTTGTTTTCAGGTTTTCCCAGTTTGTAATCAAACCTGATGGTTCATTATTGAGCCAACGACTTACGGCTCCAGTTAAGGACATGGGAAAAACTCGAAGCATTACTTGATCTTGAGTCACCACGGGAATATGAAATAAGTCAACGATCTCAAGGACTTTTTCGATGTGTTCGTCTGCATCTTCATGTTCTGAACCGCTAAAAGTATTTTCGCGAAGTTCCTTGTGATATTTCCCTTTTAATTCAAAGTGAGTTTTGTCATTAATTTTAGGCCTAACAACTCCTGACCCATAGTTTCCACGGGTCTTGCTCATGTATTGCTCCATTGTTTATGTTATAATTTCTGTAGTTTCTTCTTCTCAATGTTCTTCGATGTCAGAAAATAAATCGAACTCTGGTGAACTCAACTCCACAAGACCAGGTGTCTCAAAAAGCCTCCTTTTTGAGCGAAATACACTTTCTGGGTTTTCAAAAGGTGTAATTAGTTCCTTAGTGGAACTCCTTGTCATGCATCACCTGAAACAGAGGATAATAAATTAGTAGGATATGCTCTTTGGAAAGAATACAAAAAATTAAACACGAAAATCAAATATAGTTCCGCTACTGTATCAGATGATCAATACGCCGTATTTAATTAATTTGAATACGCCGTATGGTCTGTTGAAGGCAATACACCGTATTGACTATACAGAATACGCCGTATTGTTTGGAAGAACAGATACGTTGTTTAGACTGTAAAGATCAATACGTTGTTCTGTGTGGAAAGGTCGATATGTCGTATCTAACTGGTGGATACGGTATATCTGTTGATCTGTCAGAACATGATATTAGAAAACAATTAAATAATGCGGGAAATTAAACACACAATTAAATTAATTATAAATAGAATTAAATTACACTAATTAAATTATTCTAAGCTAATGGTTAGAAATACTAATAAAATTAAAGGTTAGACTTTTTCACTCCCCGGCAGCGGCGCCAAAAACTTGATGTGCTGTCGTGTAGGGTCAATTTATTGATTACCAAGTTTTAAATTTATATTTAGCCGACTTATCCTAAAACAACACTTTAACGGGCAGTGTACCCGATTGGGTAAAGTTTCATGGTAAGTAGGGTGTCGAACACTAAGAGCGATGTCGTTAACCTTATATTCTATTAGTATTTTAATTACTTTAATTAAGTTAATTCTAATTACCTGTTAAACCTATGCTATATACGCTTCTAATGATAGATGGGGGGTTTTCAGCCTGAGAGACTGCCACAGGTTTTATGGTGACAACAATCAATTCTAAACACAATAAACATGCAAGAAAACAAATTGAAGATAAAAGAGCGGTACAAGCCAAATAATAGAAAACTGTATTAGCCATATTAAATCTAATTAAATGCTGGTTTGTTTATTTAGTGCAATGATTTCTTATCTCGAAGCGGCATATCATTCTTAAGACTTAGGCGGGACATCATCCTAAGACCTAGACACATTGAATCCTGTCACAATTAACGTATCCGCATAAAGCATCCTTTTAGTTTAATTATAATCTATCTAGGGATTAAAGTAATTGTGATCTTGTCAAACCCTAGCCCATCGGGACTATACCCACTTACTGTTTGAGGGTATTTTATATACTGGTAATCCACTATTCAAATCTTTATCAATTAATCAAGAACATACTCGTTGAAACATTATAGGTCACCTGCCGGTCCAACTAAGCTCTAAATTTAAAGACAAAGACAGAACGTTATTTGTGATCCTATTGGTCCAGTAATATAAAACACGATATGGAGAGCTATCCCAGTATCTAGCTCACTTGTTAGGCGTAACTAGACCCAGTTGAATGATAGGTCGCATATTCAAACACGTAGACAAGTATCATGTGATAAACATAATTAAACTTTCAACGATAAATTAAGAAAATCAATTTTAAAACAAACCAAACATTAAATCTTCATTAAGATGGCTAATACCCAAGGGTATTAGCCCATAACCATTGTAATTATACAAGCGTGATCAAATAACCAAGGTAAACTAAACGTTTTACCGAACGATACCAAAAATTAAATGATTACAAGAGTATAGGAATTACACGGTGTCTTCTATGGAATCGTGATCGATGCTTGACCTTTGGTTGCTCTTCTTTTCTTCAGAAAATCATCTTTTATGTGTATGGTATGAAGAATATGATTTTGCACACTGAAAACTCGTTTTTGAGTCTTCTATTTATAGTGTCTGAAAAAGTCTGGATACGCCGTATTGAGCTAGGCCAATACGGCGTATTGGGGTGTTTCCCTTGGAGTGCGCGCAAAGTTTATAATCAATAAAATATTCATTCCCAAAATATAAATATCTCTGTATCTTTGAATGTCTATCCAGCTCTTTTTTTTCCTTTCCCCTTTCCCTTTCCTGTGATGTTCAAGCGTGATACGGCCCAGTATCTCTTTTTGTAGATACGGGAATTGATTCAGGAATAGGCAATCTTTAATTATCACTTAATTTTAGCTCCAAAATATGTGCCTTTTAGCATGTCTTCACAAATCACTCATTAATTACTGAAAATAACACTTTTAAGCGATTAAGTACAAATTCTTGCAATAATTATATAAAAGTAGGTAACTTATTCAGGATAAATGATGGTATAAATGTAATGTTATTTGATGTCATAAAATATCCCCCCCACTTGAATCCTACTTGTCCTCAAGTAGACTCTAGATTATATTGAAAATGTATCCTAACCGAAGTTAAGGATTTTTTCGTTTAAGCACTTCTTTTGTTTTAATCACCTGTACAAGACCAAGCACCTCACGAAATATGGAAATGAAACACTCAGATCACTCAACTAATCTAGGGTGTAACATTTAATTGGTACGCTCATTTGCTCGGTCGTGATTAGTTTCATATCATATGCTTGGCAAGGATACACATCTCCACCACTAGAGCTAAGGAGAAACAAGTCAAAAGGTAAATTGGGTTTTTATATAAGGCCAAGGTGGATCATTCTAACAATCTTTCACCAATAGTACCACACCAACAAGGCAGCTAAAGCACACATACACGGTCGTAACGACAGAATAGACATGTGTGTTCAATCACATCCTCATTCTAGTTTAACCAAGGGTTAGGATGAAGAACGGTATAGGGTAGGGATCTTCTAACTTTCACCAATAGTAATAAACCAACAAGGTGGCTGAATCACGCATACATGGCCGTAATGACATAATAGACATGCATGATTCGTTCTCAACCTAATTCGAGTAAAACCTATAGTTAATTGCTAGGAAAGGAAGCAAATTGTTGTTAAATATAACTTACGAAACAATAGATTAAGCTTTGAACTAATAGGTAGTTGCTAGTAACTTTTCCTGACCGTTTCATGATAAAGACTCGAAATATATACAAACGCCTCGATCATAGAAATGACAAATACAACCTAAGTTGGCATTCCCATAACGGTCAACTTCCCGAACATCCTAAATTTATATACTTTTACAAAAGTGGTGATATCGGCCACTTTATACAAAACTATACATCGTTGATTTTTATCCGCATATCAACGAATAATCGATCCTTCTAAGTATTTCATTGGTTTAAGTTTAGCGAACCGACTATCAATGATCCTTCTCTTTTTGATGCATTTTCGATTTTTTCTTTTTTTCATATACATATACTAGGTGTAATTTCACCAAGTTTTCACAATCATTAATTTATCCAATAATTTTTCCTTTACACATTCATCTTGGACATATACTTAATCGCGAAGTAGCAAAAATACACGAGCTACATATTTTCCCTTTGCTTGTTCAATTTCGTCTAACCGAAGATAGAAAATTTTCACTTTGACACAGGAAATACAAAACTTTACACAAAAGCAACTAGTAACTTTGATTAAGTAGGCTTAATCTACAGGGTAGCTAAGGTGTAAAGGTGTAACGAAATAAACATTTGGTGTGAAAAGGACAAGAATGGCTCAAAGGTTTTTTCTAGGGGATCTTATCTTATGTGAGGTAAGCAAGGGTTACACGGGATTTAACTAACCATTGTAGTTAGTTATTTTTAGGCTTTTTGGCGTATTCCTAGAAATTTACTAGTTAAAAATGTTTCTCCATCTAAGTCCATAGTACTCATCGTTGTGGTCTCGAGTGATATACCAAGCCAAGTTCTAAAGTCCACTACTATCATGACACACTCCGAAATTTTTGTGTAATTTTTTAGTAAGCGTTTGGAATCGGAATAGCTTAATTCTTACAATTGGCATTATGGGTTATTAGTGCGCTGAGGTCATGTACTAGTAGTTTTTTTACAAAGTTATGCTAGAGAAAATTTTAAATTTGGCATAATTTTAAGCATATTATTTGTAAAAGAAAGGACAAGTAGGCGTTCTAATTCTCCACCCCCCTACTTAAATTATACAACATCCTCGGTGTATAGATAAAACAATTTAAAGAAAATTTAGGGAAAAAATTTTTTTTAAAATTAGAACGAGGAACTCCCCTGATATGTTGCTCGTGGTGATTCTCCAATTTGAGTTCTTGAGCAAAAGTGTGTTGCCAAGGCGTCAGAATGCTCGTACGAGTTCAACACACATCTTTTTTAGAATATTCCATATAGTCGATTTTCCTTATAGCAAGGTCCTGCATAAAAGTTTAGATGACAAAAGTGCAATTCCTATCTCGGTTATACATGTTACAATGCGGATAACACAATTAAACACAATGTTGTACATGGATCAATACGTCGTATCCCAAACCCAATGATACGCCGTATGGTTCCTGTAAAAATAATTAAAATTTTCAAAGTACTGGAAATTAAATTACAGACTGATAACGTCCAGACACATCCATACGCCGTATCCAGAGGGGTTCGATACGCCGTACGGATGTATTGTAATGTCAGACTCGTGCTAACAATGAAAAATTGCGACAAACAATTTAAAAACAACCGGGTTGTCTCCCGGGAAGCACTTTTGTTTCAGCTAGTCGTTAAGTTCGAATTTTTCTTATCCTCTTCATTAATCATCGGGTGTTGCCACGACCCATCACTCATCAATGATATGTAAAAGTTCTCGATAAGCGTCGAGGTTGTCCTTTGAGTGGTTGAGGTAATCGGACACTTTTATGGCAATGTACTTGAGTGGTTGAGGTAATCAGACTCTTTTATGGCAATGTACTCTTCATGAACATTAAATGAGTACTTCATCATCTCGAATCTCCTGATTTTGCAGACTGATGGTTCAAGAGTAGGATAATCGCTACGTTCTTCATGCCCCTGATTGTCTTGAGTATTACTGGCATTGCTTGTGTCATAATTTCAACCAAAGATATTATTAATCTCAAGATAAGGGTCATGAGCCTTTTTAGTTTTGAAGTTTGCATATGGTCTCTAACCATAACTTTCCAAATGAGTGAATTGTGTGTCCTTTTTTTTTTTTTTTTTTTATTTTTTTTTTTTTTTTACATTTTATTGTTTTTTGTGTTTCTGTTTCTTAGTGAGCATTTATCTTCCACCAACATTCTTGTAGCTTTACGAGCACATTATAGTCTAGTTCGTGGAAGTTCCCAAAACTATTTATCAACCATGCATAAAATTTCATCACACCGGGAGTCGCATTTCCCCATGATTCTTCAACTTTTGCTTTGTGCATTAAAGTTTCTTCTTTCAGTTTTCCATCAGCTAATTCCTCATAACACTTATGATCCTGGAAATAAGTCATGTTTCCGATACGAACCATCCCAGGTAGCTCACCACCGTTACAAAACCCATCAATATCTGAACTATACGTGGGCCATTTGGTTATTCCATTCTTAAAACGATATGGTTCACATATATGATCACATAGTTGATATGGCACCCAGTTATCCGACCATAGTTCCTCAAGATTTCTTGTCACAGTATTATTCAACTCATACTCCTCGTAAGTCCTAATTCCGTGGATATTAAAAGTAAACATATCCATGTCAATTTTAAAGAGGTGGTTGAAATCGTTGAATGCTTTACACAAGGGTGTCTAGTAGTCAAATAAATTGCCTTCGATCTTGAAGATGTCAGTAATATTGTTGGGGTCATCATCCTCCTCAGCTTCTATTTTTTCATTGTCATCAGAAAGTTGGTAAAATTTTTAAATGAACTTTTCTACCAAATCTTCCCAAGTAGTAACTAAGCCTATACAATCCTTTTTAAACCATTCCTCTGCGGCACCTGCGAGTGAAATAGGGAAAATGCTAAGCCTAAATCGTTCTTGACTTACCCCATCAATTTTGATTGGCCCAACTACTTTGAGAAATTTATTCCTGTGCTCAAACACATTTTCTCCAATTATCCCGTTATAAGTATTATCTCGTATCTTGACCAAAAACGCTCCCTGTATCTCAACAAAATTTCTCTCGATCATTCTCCCTTTGTTATCATTAGAGATGCAGTTTTTTTGGGTAACGAAGATATAGTCATTTCGTTCTGTCATTGTCAATCGAATTCCTAAAATCAAGCACAAATGATCAGTATGATGTGCCCTCAGGAGAGAGAACACTTAAAACAGGAAATTGAATTTGAAAAATTAACACTGTTACTGTATCAGATGATAAATACGTATTATTTATTTAATTTGAATACACCGTATGGAATGCTGAAGGTCAGTACGCCGTATTGATTATACAGAATACGCCATATTGTTTGCAAGAACAGATACGTTGTTTAGACTATAGAGATCAATACGTTGTTCTGAGTAGAAAGGTCGATACGTCGTATCCAACTGGTGGATACGGCGTATCAGTTGACCTATCAAAACAGAATACTTAGAAAACAATTAAATAATGCGAGGATTTAAGCACACAATTAAATCACACAATTAATTATAAACTGAATCAAATTAAACTAATTAGATTATTTTAAACTAATGGTTAGAAATACTAATAAAATTAAAGGTTAAACTTTTTCACTCCTCGACAATGGCCCCAAAAACTTGATGTGGTGTCGTGTAGGGTCAGTTTATTGATTACCAAGTTATAAATCTATATTTAGCCGACTTATCCTAAAACAACACTTTAACGGGAAGTGTACCCGATCGGGTGGAGTTTCATGGTAAGTAGTGTCTCGAACACTAAGAGCGAGGCTGTTAACCTTATATTCTATCAGTATTTTAATCACTCTAATTAAGTTAATTCTAATTACTTGTTAAACCTATGCTATATACGTTTCTAATGATGATGGATGGTTTTCAGCCTGAGAGTTGGCACATGGTTTTATCGTGCAAAAAATCATTTAAAAAACAATAAACATGGAAGAAAAACAAATCTGAATGTAGGGCTTATTATTGATTACCAAGTTATAAATTTATATTTAGCCGACTTATCCTAAAACAACACTTTAACGGGCAGTGTACCCGATCGGGTGAAGTTTCATGGTAAGTAGAGTGTCGAACACTAAGAGCACTAGTACAAAAAGTGGATTTGGTCACACATGCTGTTTTTTGAATGGCCACACAGTCAGATATTTATGTGACTAAATGTACCAGGATAAAATAAATAGCCACACTTGAACTCATTTTGTGTGACCATTTCAGAATTTCATTGTCACACATTTGAATATTTATGTGACTAGACTTAACTGGTAATTTTTTGTTGATTATTTAGTCACTTATAATTTGGGATGTGTGACAGATACAAATAAGTTCTTCGTTTTAGCTCCAAAATATGCACCTTTTAGCATGTCTTCACAAATCACTCCTCACTTACTGCAAATAACACTTTTAAGCAATTAAGTATAAATTCTTGCAATAATTATACAAAAGTAGGTAACTTATTCAGGATAAATGAAGGTATAAATGTGACGTTACTTGATGTCATCACTTACGGAGATCAAACGGATACTGCTTGCCTTCAGGGTTATGCCAGTCTAGTCGTTCAGATGTAGCTTTGAAACATTCTTCAAAATGATACTCTAATTCCGTACGACTTTTGTAGGTGCCTTTGAGTAAGTTGAATGCCAGTCCAACCAGAAGTTCTTGAGTTAGATTTGTAATGTTAAGCTGATTCAAGACAAATGCAGAGAAGTTGATTGGAGTATCCATGAGCTCATCGGATAAAGTAGGAGGTTTTTCAGCACGAGCAATGTTACTAATCCAGGTATGAGATGGTCTGAAGTCAACATGCTGTCTCTTAATCCAATCAGGATCAGGAGTCAGAGGTTGCTTAGGTTTCTTGTACCAGTCAACCTTGGAAGCACCCTCGTCATCTGGTTGTTCATCATTGTTACCCGTGTTAAACTCTTGATTCTGTTGCACTCCCGAGTCATCAACTGTATGACTTGTCTCCTCTGCATGGGCAAACTTGCTAGATGACTTATGTTGAGAGAGGGAGGTTCCTTTAGAAGAGCTTGTTGACTTAGACTCCTTGAACTTTGGATCCCTAGATGATTCAGCATCTTTACTTGACTTCCTTCTTTTTGTCCCTCGGTCTGATCCAGCGGAGGGGCCTTGATCTTTATCTTTGTTGTCTTGATTCTTTTTCAACGTGAATACTTCACCATATGTTTCAAAGAGATCTTTTTCAGTGTTATAAGATTTGACCAGTGCATCATAAATCTCCTTTTTATAATTAGCTCTAAGATATGATTTATGTTCCTCCATCTTGTCCATAAGAATCTTTGTAAGTTCAAACTCAGAGAGTGATGCAGCTGCCCCATAGGTAGACTTTGGTTGAGATGAAGAATTTGCTAAGACAACATCTTCTAGTGATTATGTGACATTTTGCTCAATCACACGAGTTGCAAATTCTGAGACTGCTTGAGGAAGAATCTGAGGAAGTTGAGTATTAACTTCTTCTTTGATAATAGCTCTCACTGATGTGTCAATGAGATCTAAATACTCCCTCTTGTTAGCAAGAGCTTCTTCTCTACATTATGCAGTATGGGACTTAATGGCTTGTTAAATGGCTTCTCCTTATTTGTTTCCAATGTAGTGATCTACAATAGCATGAATTAAGGAGATGGCTTAGGTATACTGGTCAACTTGCTTCATTTCTAACAGATCTTTTTCTAAGTTGGTGACACTTTCGTTGAATCTAAATACGGATGAGAAGTCTGGAAGTGCAGGAAATGAGGTTGTTACTTCTGAATTTGTTGGTGTAGGAGTTGGTGTTTCTTGTTGTGGAAGAGGATTAAAGAAAGGATGTGGTGGAGGAATGGTTGTGGTAAAGGTAAACGTGATTTCAGGGATTACCGTTATTGGTATGGTATAAAGAGAAGATGTCTGACCGCTTGGTTCTTCATAACGAACGATGGAGTCCATCAAGGAAGCAATCTCATTGTCAGCTGGAGAAGTGTTCTCAAAGTTTAGGAGCTTATCTGTGAAGTCGGATGACACAGAAGAACTTTGCATTAGACCTTCAGTCTTCTTTGTGTCGTGGACAACTGTAAGTGTCACGTGAGCATCTTCCTCTTCATGCTCAAACCCTGACTCTTGAGAAACATTGTGTTGATCTGCTCCACCCTGATCAGCATCGGTCATGTCAGTATCTTTGCTTTCCAAATTCACGTTCACATCTTTATACAACTCCTTGGTGATATCGTCATCTTCTTCTTCATCCATCTTTGATTCATCATCAATATTTTCTTCATCATTTGTAGGTACAAACTCGAGAGGAGTGAATACCCTTTCACTTTTGTAGATCCCAGTCTGAATAGATCTTTCTAGCCTGTTAAGGGTGGTAGCCAATCTGGATAAATCCAAACTAACTACAAGAGAAACAGTGACTATGAACAATATAAGTTATGCGGAAACTAACTTATATTGCTAAGAAGAACAATGAATAAAACATAACTTTGATTACTATTAATCTGCTAGGTTACAGATTACTAACTATAAATGATTGTGAAACTTGTATATGAAACTTATATCTAACTAATGCTGTGGGGTTCCTTTTATACACCAAGGAAAACTCTAATGGGCTTACAAAACGTGTGAAGAGATAATGCATATCTATTCCTATAATAACTCATGCATATCTCCTAACAGTACTAACTAGCAGTACTAACTTACTACTAACAGCACTAACTATACTGGCAGTACTAACAATGTACTGGCAGTACTAACTATTTATAACTAACAGTACTAACTACTTAGTCTATTTTCTTGAATCTATAGCATTCTTCATCAGCAGCACTAAGTAGAACTGGCAGTAGTAACTTGTATAAGTAGCAGCACTAAGTTGTAGGAACTTCTAAAACCCAACAATCCTCCCCTAAACATGATGTTCACTTGTTAACCTTCATGTTTCTTCAGTTTGAGCTTCTTGAACACTAGGAGGATGTATCCAAACACACTCTTACTCTTTAATCTGCTTTTTCTTGAATTCTTTTGTTACTTAGTAAACTTGAAATTCTTTAGCTTCCAATCTTTGGTCACCATCTCAGCATCTCAGCAACACAGCTACACCAACTAAGTTGGCTTTGTAGTTTTTGGCAAACTATTAGCCATTAACAGATTTAAAAAGTCTTTACCAGAAGCCATTTGCTCTAGACTAGCCAGTTCTTGATGTCTGTTAGACATGGTGAACTGATGACCATTTGTTGTTTGGTGATGAAACTAACACTTAAAGATCCTTCTCACCTTCATCATGACTTCCATACTCATCAATATGCTTTTGAATGAATCTAAGCAGAGTATAAGCATCTTCACTTGTAGTCCCAGCTACTAACCTTAAAGAAAGCATTCTCTTAAGTGTTTCTTTTATGAGTGGATACTTCTTCTCTGCAAGCATTTGAATCTCAGTACCATCTTCCAGTATCAAGGTATGAACACCACAATTTTCATATAAATCCCAGCTCTTAAGATTCCATCTTTCTTGATTCCGCCAGAGTTCATCTTCTGCATTTGCATCAAACATTGTCCTTAAATATCCCTAAAGAACTAGATCAACACCTTCTGGAGTAGTTGTTTCAAATCTCTTCATCACCAGATTATATAACTCCACAAGATCTAGCCTATCAAACCTTGTCACCATTTTAAAAAAGGTTTTAATCCACCTAAAACTTCCATCAAATCTAAAGATTCTGTAGTAGATGCACTCTGCTCTATGTCTGTCAAAATCATATAATTTTGATTCCCAGTTAATAATTAGAAACCTCTTCTCCAGGACTTCATAATCTATTATTCCTTCTTCTTCTAGAACTATCTTTAAAAAAGCCTTTAGTTGCTCTTCCTCTTCAAGATCAGCATTAGTCTTCTGTCTTTTAGACTTCTTTGTTGCTTTCATCTTAAATCTTCTGCCTGGTCTTTTCCTGATACTCTCTTCATGTCCTTCTTGCTTAATTTCAACCTTAGTACTGTTAGGTTCTTCAAGAACCTTTTGGTTATGTACACCAGCTGCTTCTTTAGAATCTTTTACTGCATCATCTGAATCCATAGGCTTGAAATCATCAATAACCCTTTTTTGTCTTTCATACAAACCTTGAATTTCTGCAAATGTCTTTGCCTTCAGCTGAGAGTGTTTATAACCACCCATATTCTTCAGATACCTCAACATCAAATTCCTCAGTTGAGATTTAGTTGGTGGTTTACTTCTAATCTCAGCAGATCTTTGTGCAGCTCTAAATTTTCTTTGAACAGCAATTGTTTCAGCCAAGAACTTTGCTCTCTCTTCAATTGTATATTCCTCTCTTTCTTCCTGTTGAAGCTTGGCTGCAAACAATGCATCAGCATCAATCCCTGCTTGAACTTCATCATACGTCTCAGCTATAGCAGCCTTAGATGCTTCGTCTTCCCTTTGTCTTTCCCTTTCTACCTCTGCTTGCAGTCTACTTGTAACTGTCTGGCGATTTTTGCATCTCTTGCAATCTGAGCAACATCAAAATCACTTCTAGTCATCTTCTTTGCAGGCTCAAGTTCTTCTAAGACACTTTTTCCTTTGTCTTTAGGGTCAATTGTTGGAAGTGGCTTTAGGGTTAGGGTTGATCTTGCAGGTCTTGAAGAATCTTTAATATCTTTAATTAACACTCCTTTTTCCTTAGCTTTCTCTTTTTTTATCTTAATCAAATATTCAGCCATGGTGATATCTTCATCATCAAATATACTTGTTGTTGTAGGAGGAGTTCTAGGCTCAACAACACTATCCTCTTGCCTAGCAGCATCAACATCTGGCCTAGCAGTACTAAGTTCTGGCCTAGCAGTACTAACTGTTTTAGGTACAGCAGTACTAACTAGTTCTTTAGTACTTCCTCCTTTATCACCACTGCCCTTGTTAAGCTCCTTAGTTTCATAACTTTGCCTCCCTTCTTTTACAACATCCTCTGTTTCTATGTAATCCCTACCATCAACATCAAGATCATCAAAGGCATCCAAAGTTGGTTCAGGTTTGGCATTTTTCTTCCCCTGTTTGGATACATACTCCTTCCTTCCCAACCTTTTCTTCATTGATAACATTTTCACACTATTTAACCATGCCATGTGGTGTGAGATGCTTGGCTTACACTTCCTTTTCAAATTCTTGATTGGATCCTTCAATTTAAGGATCTCTGCAGCCTGAGCATCCTTGGAAGTCTCCAAAGCAAGAACCCTGTTGGACAAGTTAGTACAAAGAACAAATAACTCTTTTACGGTCAAGCCACCCTCAGCTTTTTCAGATGTATGATCACTGATCGTTTAGAAACCAATTATAATACGTAATAATATCAAAGTATAAAGAACTTTACTAAAAATCCTCGAGGACAAAGATTAGTAGCAAGTTCTACACAAAAATATTATACGTAAGAAACCGGTAAGTGATTACCAGGTCGTTTTCCCAAAGACTTATGAAATTGAGACCTCGTTTGTTATTTGGACAATGACTTGAATTGGTTCGAAGAAGATTCATTTTCTAAAATCCTAATAGTGAGCAAATTAAGGGACAATTAAATCTAACTTTAATAACGGGAAATTAAACTTTAACCAAATACGCAAAACGGGAATTCTAAAAACGCGCTAAATTATCAACTATATCAAAATTAAGCCCTAAAAATGAAAACTTAGTTTCTAAAACTCTAAAATGACAAAAGAAAATTTTCAAAAAAAAAATATATTTTTTTGCCTTTTTAATAATTTTTTATGAATTAAAATCTAATTTAATCTATTTAAAATTCTAGAAAATAGAAAATTAATACCTAAAAATTCTAAAAAATGTTATTCTACCTTAGAAAAGTCTAAAATATGATAAAAACTCAAAAAACTATTTTTAACTACTTTTTATAATAAAAATCTATTTGAAGGATGGAGTATGATCAAAATACTTACACATTGAGGAGAAAAATAAAGGGCTTTTGAAAAGTAGTTTACGCGTTAAGTTCGCCTCATATCCCATCAATGCAAGGTTTTGAAAAAATGCTTTCAATTTGTTAGGCAGCAGTACAATCCAGCACATCAATTAAGCGAGCAACAGAGGAACTTCTGATTGATGCTTCCTGTTACTACTACAAACTTGGCTATCAACATAGCATGAATTGTTTCTCATATATTGACTATTGGGACTAAGCAGTGTTCCGAAAACTGTTCAAAAAGAAAAATATAGAATAGAAAGGACTTACATTGAGAGCATGATGTATCACACATGATGTAGAGAAAGAAAAAGTCCACTATCTCGATTGAAATTCGGAATTCCTCCTCTGTTTTCTCTAAACTACGTGACATATCTGTGTTGCTCGAACGAACATCCAATCAGCCATAATGTCTGTTGAAAAAAGGGTGAATAAGGTGTGGGATAATGTCTCGAGTTGTGAGAATTTGAGGTTTGGAAGAGTATAATATGAGATTTTCATAAACAGATGTTTTGTAGGGTTTGAGATGACCGGATCTGAATAAACTTTGAATCCTTTATCTTAAAGAAAGAGTATTATAGAAAAAAGATCAAAAAATTTCAAGTCATAAGACCCCTATAAGACAAGTTGTTGGCGGAATATCTCTCAACGGTTATAATTAAATTAATGAAAAATCTGGTATGCGCACCAACCAGTAGTAACGTAACAAGCAAGACAAACTTTCTGCCTGGCAGCACCAACTTTTATGCCTGACACAACACCAACGTCTGCCTGGCGAGCATTAACCTTTCTGCTGGCCGTAACTAACTTGTCAGTTCCATGTTGTACCCTCAAAATCCAATCCAAATTGCATCTTGACCCAATCACGCATCACAAACCATAGTTACATGCTTAAGCAGCACAACCAAGCGAGCGAGCACTAAGTTTTAGCCTGGCAGTATTAAGTAAACTGGCAACACTAACTAACTCAGCACCATATGTAGCTCTCAATCTTCATTCCAAAGGAAATAATGAACTCCAAATAATCATCTAATCAACTAGAATCCATCTGCTAACTAAGATCATTTTAGTAACAACCTAATCACAATTAAGGTAACCTACTAACTTTGCCTCCCCTGAACTAATGCAAGCTATAAATGATTGATCGATGTCCAATGTTAAAATCAAGAAATTGAACTCCTAACAACACAAAGCTTTGTTAAAAAAAGATCAACTACATTGTCATCAGTGTGAATCTTTAGACAGCTCTGGATAACACGTTTCTTCTCATAAGAGCATCCCCCTAATTGAAGTGGTGCCTAATCTTAATATGCTTTATTACGGAAGTGAAATACTGATTCTTTACAATCGCATAGAGTACTCTCATTATCTCAATGTAGATCTTTGCGTTGTTCATAGAAAAATTGACCCCATAGTCGTAACATTTGAGTTTGAATCCACAATACTTGCTAGACACCACGGAAACAGATTGGGCAGTATCAACATACTCTTCGCTCTATATAGAAGTAGACCTTAATGTCTGCTTCTTAGCACTGCCATACGATATGTACACTCTCTTGCCAGAAAATGATAACTCACTTTTGTGGATCTCCTGTCAAGATTTGCTCTAGCATAGTCACTATCTAAGTAGCTTCCAGGCTCAAATGATTAACACTTCTAGATATCAAGGCCCAGTTTGGGTTACCCTCTTTAGATACTCATAAAGATTCTCTTCAAAGCATTAAGACTGGGAGGTCTTTGGAGTTACCTGAAACCAAACACAGCACATACTGCAAACATACTATCAGAGGCACCTAGAAGCAGTCAGGTACATTAAAGAGCCAATCAGTTGGAAACTATAAAAGATGAACACTCCACATCAAGCAGCTTCTTCACCTCGGTCAAAGACTTCATGGTCTCAATAAAGGTAGTACTGGCAGTAACTCACCCTAACAAAGAAAAATCAAATTCTTCAGAGATACTCGCAACATACTTATCTGACTTTTAAAATACACACTTCTTTTCTGTTTAAACTGTAATAACCAAAAAAGAAGTGAGCTCTCCCATAGAACTCATACTGAAATCTACTCTCATCAATGCCTCAAATTCATCACAACCAAGGCACCTCTTCTGTAGAAACAGGAAAAAATAATAGTCATCCATTAAACTTGAACTAACAATGATAATCATTTGTCGCTACTTGATAAAAGAGTCTTGTCTCATAGTTCTCCTCTTTTGTAGCCACTCTTCAATAAGAAAGTAGCACATAAAGTAGCATACCAGGCTCTGGGAGCTTGGTGTAAACCTTATAAAGCTTCACAAACTTTGTAACCCTTCTTAGGGAACTTTAGATCTACAAAACCTAGAGGTTGAGCCACATACACCCCTCATCAATTTTTCTACATATAAGAAGACACACTCTTAACATCCAGTTTGATAAACTATGAACCCAAATAAGAGCAAAGAGCTACAAGATCCTAATGGCTTCATCCTAGCCACAGGAGCATAACAAACATCCATAGTCCTATCCCTGTCCTTTGCCTACGTCCCTGGGCAACCAACCTCTTTGGGCATATTTCTAACCACAAACACCTTCTTTCATCTTCTTATTCCTGTAGACGCCATTTAGTCTCACATTCCTTCTTACACCATAAAGGCATAAATCTACAAGAAATCCTACTTTGAATCTTGAATTGAACAGCAGTGCTTCCTCGCATTACATCACCCAACTGCATCTTAAGGGCTTCAAATCTCACCTTGGGTTCAATTTGATGATAAAGAAACCAGCAAATAAAAATGACTAGAGAATTCTTGATGATTATTCTTCTCTGCTTTTGTATGTAACTTACAAACGCCTGGGGCCTTCAGAACTTTCTGTTCACTTTTGCTACCTTGTTTGAAAACTTGCTATTTGATCTTCAAGAATTTAAGTTGAAGATGAATAGAGTGAAATCCTTGATGTGGAATCAGGACTAAATCATTCACTGGTTTTCTAAATTTGTGAAGTTAGCCAACTCACCCTCATCATCATACACTTCATGTAAAAACATTCATTCAGTATTGTATATAAATATCCTCAAGAGCAGGTATTTTGAGAGAATCAATCTTGTTAGTATCTGTTTAGATCAGTATAGGGATAGTCTCAACCAGAAGGCTGGCAATACTAAACTGTGAGCTAGCAGTATTAACAGTGTTAGTACTGGGGGGGTTAAAAAGCATCTAGGCAAGCACCTGCGTTGAATGAAGCAAATCCTCACATATCTGGCAAACTCCTTTCTAAGAGCTTCACTGCATCATAGGCTTCCTTTTCGTATCTTTAAGCCTTTCAAGCACTCCAAAAAGGCTTGATCGTCCTAATCTACTGGCTCCTTCATTTGTCTTTAAACCATATTCTACTATTAGACTTTCACCTTATATTCTTTGCTCGGAGCTGTTTGACTGTTGAAGTAAAAGAAGACCATATTGGCAGTTACAAATATCCTAAAGTACGATTCAGCTTCCATATTAGAATTTCCCGCATCCATATTATCCTGTGGTACCTGCATTCTAACTATGATTAGCTCCTTTTTGGACCTTGTGCATTTTTGCGTTCGCTTCTGGTGTTCTCGTGATCTCATAGGCTGATAATTCTGAATCAGTTAAATAATACAAGATCAAATAGCCAATTAGGTACGTCCTGCAACATTCTGGTTATTATTTCTTAAAAAGGTTATATTCAAAGGTTTTCTTCACTCTCCTGGTCTCTAAATTACGTATACCCTAAAAAGCTTGCTACTTAGGGAATATCTAACTGAAAAACCCTTCAGCAGACTCCACACATACAAACTTGCCCAGAGTGTCAAATGCGGTATTACAAGATGGTCCACATGGCACCAAAAGGTCTATATAGCACTTTATGATTGGTATTTTAACCTTTATAAAGTTCCTAAAGGAGTCTTCTATATTTGAGGCTTGGTCACTAACACCCTATTAAGGACATAACAAGCAGTACTAACTACTTCAGCCCAAAAAGTGTTAGGTAAAAATGAATCTGCTAGCATTGTTCTAGCAGCCTCAATTAAGGTCCTGTTCTTCCTTTCAGCAACTCCATATTTTGCACTTGTGGGAGTTCTGGCATTACTGTATTCCCTCTTGATCCTTTTTTGACAAACCACAGAATTCCAATAAAATCCATGGTTCTTAAATTCTGTACGCATTCCACTCTAAATATTTTTAAACTTTTGATTTAATTGGTTCCTCTGCTTTGTCTATAAAGTCCTAGGATTCCAACTACTTTTCATCCTTAGTTCTTAAAAGAACACCAACAAACCTGCTTAAAAATTATCAGTGATAACAGGTAATTGAAAGTCCTTATGGTTTATGCTCCTTACAGAGATAGGTCCACATAGTTTCCATCATCGTAAAAAGCATGTAAGGGCTGACAAATGAGCTCACAATGATGCTGTGGCTTTACAGGAGGTCCTTGTATTGCGTTTCGCTTCTGACCATCACACACAAGTGTGGTCGATGTTTAGAGGAAAAGAATAAAAAAAAACACACCAAATACAGAAAGTAAACATACCCGAATCAAACCTACCAAATACTATCAGGAAAATGTATCAAAAAAAAAGTTTACATTTACACTGGACCAAATCGATATCCAGTTTGTCACAATTTGATCATATAGTATCTCGCAGTCACCTACCAAGAGCTTGAGTTTTGAATGCTGGCTCAAGCAGGATTTCCATCTTCAACTTGTAATACAATATATCACTCGGAATGTTTTGGCAAATATCAAATGATATTGAGTAGGACCTTGATAACCTACACATATCCCCCTTTTTTTTGACGGTGAAAAAAAAAAAACCTAGATGAAGTTCAAAGTCGATGAAATGGAATGTGTCCCTAAACCAGATTTTATTGATCTCTTACGTCTCAGCCACGATAGTGCATTTTGGATTTAGTAACTCCAAGAAGCTGGAGCAGACAGCCACCTCATTCAATATCAACAAATCTCGGAGTGGGGGGGAAGGCACTAGATAACAGAGTGTAATCTCCGTGACAAGTGAGACAAGTTTTCTGTTGAAGAAACATCCGAATGGCCTGGGAAGGGTTGTGCAATTGCATCCATGGTACCATGATTCTTATTTTCCAAATGTCAGTAATCAACATTGTGAATTCTCAGCACCAGCATAGTAGTTTAACCCCAGTTTCTGCCTTCATTGTGTGAGGGCTTCATTGTTTAGGACCTTTATCCATACATTTCCATTTTCCATTGCTTTCAACCAACGCCGTTCAATCTACTCAAGACGTCATTACTCAACACTTGTATTCTGTGATTGTTCTAGTGTTAACTCAATCTTAGTCGGCATATAAAAAAAAATTATTTATATTTTACCCCCCCCCCCCCCCCCCCCATATTCATGTCATCACCAATCATACCTAAGGACTGCTACTGTCTAACTTTGGATTATCCTTGGGTAGATCCTCCGGTTCTAGTTGGATCATATGATCATGATTCCAACAACCTATACCACCTTATGACTCACCAGAATCGTCGTGCAATTAAGATGTTGTTGGTTATAAGATCGAACCATAAAACCTTTTCTTTAGCACATTGAGTCGAATAGATCATATTTTAAATACATTTTCTCCCCTTATTTTAAATAATAAACACTTAGTTTTTGAAATACCATGTGATTAAAATATGTCTTAAAAATTCTGTGGGAGAAAATATTATCAGCATGAATGGTTTGGAACATTTTGATAATGTTTTGAATCCACCCACCCCCTCATAAGAGTTGTCCGTTGTAGATGTATGCCAAGAACATTAACAACGTTGTTTTTTGCGAAAAACTCCCCTCGAGAATAGGACCCAAATTGAGAAATTGTTGTCTTTTGTAAAAAACATTATAGAAGAGAGGATGGAGTGTTGAACACAAACAATTTTGAAAGATTATGATATGTCAATCGAGAAATTCTGAAAAAACGCGTGTTTCAACATTTTGAAAAACCAAATGTATAAAGAGACTTCCTCTTCTAACAGTAAGGTAATCAGCACTGATCGTACACTATCCTATTTCTGAGCTAAAATCATAGAATGTCTTTGTCAAGAACAGCTCAAAGACAGAGAAACGTTAATTTTCTCGTTGTCTGAGGATAAGTTTATTAACCTCCTTTATTGAATCCCGGTTATGTACTATGTTTGCAACATAAGCCATCTAGAAAAATTAGAATGACATTTTTGAAACTATTTGCAACTCTCTCACTGAAACTTCATTTACACACCCGTGTCAATGTTAATCGACATTTCTAAGTACGTAAATGTTATCGATTCAAAGAACACTGTCGAAGAAGAATTCTTTTTGAAATTTCTATTTTCTGATTTTGTATTTTCTTTTTTGCAGTTTATATATTTTGTATTTTGCTTTTCTCAAAAATATTTACATGGTGAATGTTTATGATGTATCTCAAGGCTGACTCATTTGTCAGAAAACCTCCAGTTCCGCTGGAGTCCAAATCATCTCATACCAATCCTTCTGACAAAGAAACTTAAACCGATCCTCAGGAAGGGCTTTCTACACATGTCAACTAAGTGGTATTCAAATTTCTGACAAAATATAGTTCAATTATACTATTTCAACCCTGTTTCCTTTAGAAATGATACCGAGTATGGGATTGCTTTGTTAGCGACTGTTGTACGGGATTAGCATGAATTGCTATGGCGACTGAGAGTCCATTCAACGTATTTCTTCTTCTGTAAGTTAAAGCCATAATCTTCGAAGTCGTGTCGTCATCCACCATTACTTGAGCACAACCCTTTGCAGATAACGCCACGTAACTCTGCCTCTGATGAATGACATTGAGATGCAGTTGGTTTCTTTGACATGAAAATCCAACTTACAAGCTTATCAACAAGGAACAGAACACCTCCAAAGTGCTTTTCCGAGTATCATGGTTTCCGGACAGATCAGCTCTGAAAATTGCTGTTAGTTTACAAGCCAGACACCTTTCTGGAAAAAATACCAGAGTCCATTTAATGGTAACTCCTTTGGTATTTAAAGATTCTTTTAACCTCCCTGAGGTGTCTTTAGAGTTGGTCGTGCTTGATAACGTGCACAATAGCATACTGCTTATGCACTAAGTCTATCTACTAGATGTCATTACATGAGTGACCCGATTTTACTAACGATAACAATTGTCTAGATACGGTTTCTCCACTCAAATCTACACTATTTGGGTTTAAGTAGCCATGTGCGTGACAATTGTCCGTCAATTTAGCTTTTCAGAATTTCTAAAGCGACATTTAATTGGACTGATTCATAAAAATACCTTTTGGGGACTGCGGATCTGTAGTTCTAAAAAGAACTTCATCTCTCCCCCATTAAGGACATTTCAAAATCTACTGTGCAATTAAGTTTCAAATCTTTTTGAATATTTAAGGGTGTGTAAACCCAAAAATTATGTCATCAACGTCAAATCTGCACTAGTAAATATTCTCCCCGATTTTATCTTAGAATAAAGTTTGGTCAAAATGTACCTTTCTAGCTAAAGCCTTTGGACAGCCAGAAAGTTGGAAATTCATCATACCAAGGACCTTGGAGCTCATGTTTTAAATCCATACAAGTAGTTTCCTCAGAAGGTAGACATTTTTTCTGGATTTCTGGATCAACGAACCTTCTGGCTGACAACATAAACCATCCTCCTTCAGTGGGCCATTCTAAGCAATGCCAGTTTTCAAGTCCATTCTGATAGATTGAAATAAAAGACTAGTACTGTTGCGTAGGCAAATGAAAATCCGAACTGCTTCTAAGGCCGAGCAACTGGTGCAAACTGAGCTTCAAAATCATACCCTCTTCCTGAGCATAACCAATAGTTAGCACAAGTCGTGCTTTTGCGAAATATACAGTCTGATCTTCATCCTTCTTGTTCTTCATAACCACTTTTTAGCTTTATAATCATTTTTGAGCAAATGTTTTTTGTCGACCTAGTTCCCCAAACTTTAGTCCGTTCCGAAACTGATGAAGTTCATCCTGCACTGCTCTCGATCCATGCAGAATCAGCCATTGCTCCTTAAATGTTTCTCTTCGGTTCACACTACTCACCGTGAGACGCGAACATACACACTCCAAATCTTGCAAGCTTTCGTCTTGTTTTCGATCTGCATGGTTGGATTTCCACAAACTTTTCTCTAATCTGAAGCTCTCTGGTCCATCGTAATCACATGACATTGTGTTGAAAAGATATGCACATGACGTATTATCCAATGTGCGTGAGGAAGACGCAACCCACTTCGTGTACCCGTGGTACAAAAAGGAATTGATAAACTAAGCTCTTAGTAACACGATGCATTCGGTGCTTGATCATTTTATTTTTCCTCAGCGAACCGTGTGTTGGATTCTAATATTCTTCAGAAAAGGACTGAAGGTGGGGTGGGACGAGGAGATGGGCAGAGGGGAGGGGGGAGAACGTGGCCCGTTGGTTGTGGGTTGACGAGGATGATGGGTTATGTGGTGTCTGTCGTTGGGTAGTGAGAACGAGATAGTTTGTGTGGTCTTGGGGTAACAGGGGTCAGGAGTTGTCATAAGCTGAAACCTTTCAACTTCTGTCATTGTGAGGAACGAGGCCTGAAGAGACCCCAAAAAAAATTTTTTTGTTTTTCAACAGACATCTCTTAATTGTGGTGCGATGTCTAAACTCTGGTGTGATCAGACATCATTTCTTTGAGTTCATCATACTGTGATATGTATGCGCTCAGCTATTATCAATCTTGTTCGCTTGTTTAACACGATATCCCTTCGGACTGAGTTAGAATATCCCACCATGACACATGGAATCCCTATTTCTTTCATCTATCCAATTTTCCCCATCATCTAGTTTAGTAACAAGTACAACCAAAGGTGAAAGGATGTTGTATTGATGGTGTCCTGCAATTATGATTGTCTGATAAGTCCGTTACTTCAAATGTTCGTATGATATTGATCGGATCTGAAAGTACTAGCATGCGTTTGCAAACTGCTTTCAGACCCAAAAATGATAATGGAAGCTTAGAACTCAAAAGCATCGTCGAGCAGCCCAACAAGTCAACAAGTAATATCAAACGGTTTTCTGTCTTTCGACAATGCCGTTTCTGTTCAGGAGTCCGAGAGTGGAAGTATTGATGTTCAACGCTTCTTTTTTGAAATAAGCATAGGAGTGTCTATTGTTCAAGAAATAAATCGTGCTCTGTCAGTACGGACGTAATAACTTAAGCTGATGAAGATGCCGTTGAATCATCGAAAAAAGTCTTTGAGAACTTTCTGGTTTTTCATGCCTTGGATCGTAGAAAAAGAGTCCAAGTGTATCTTGAATAGTCATCAACAATCACCAGAATATGACGTTCTTCCCCATATTAAGCTTTCAACGCGCATTGGACCACACACAAGTTCATTTGAATCAACTTAGCCTTCCTTTGAACTAGGAACTACTACGCGTTTTTCTTGAATTAACTTCTTTTTGCTTTACTCATTCACAAGAACAACATGAGTTTGATCTTGACATAATTTCAACTCAGAGTAAGACCATTCACAACCTCTTTTTGAAGATGTTAGAGAGAGGAGCTGGTAGGAGAGGGGGTAAAGGAGTGGGGGTAAGGTTTTAGGATTTGGGAGAAAGAGGGGGGGGGGGCCATGGGGGCGCGTAGGGGCCCATAAAACCAGGGGGGGGGGGGGGGATGGCTTGAGTTGGTGAAGCTTTAGCCATGAACAGATTGGAGTTGATGAAGTTGTTTCTTGAAGCGATATGTGTAGAGATCAATCCACGACTACCCGTTAGTAAATCGTTTCCCTGAAAAGATCTCTTCACAAAACTAGTAGAATTTCCTGAAAGCAACCTCCAAATCAGGCCATCACCAGAATTGAACCAACCCGAAAAAAGATTGTGATTGCGGTCCCTTCGATGTAATAAACCCGTTTGATCGTGTCACATTATCCTTGAATCAAGATCTCCATAACCCAAGAATCAGAGCAAACTGATCATTCCACAAATGAACAGATACCCAGAAATTTCTCCACAAAACACTTACACAACCAAACTCAATCTGAGATTGCCCCACATGTGCTTCATGCATCCATAGTCACAATGATAGGACTCCGTTGTACAATCTGCAGAGAGAATTAAGCGGAAAAGGACGATGGAACATGGACAAATTGGATACTTAAGGAATTTAATATCGCAAGATCATTAGTTATCCTAGAGACAAGCGTCTATAGCAGGATAATACTTGTTGATTCATCATCTCTCACTATTCTTAGCATCCATATCATTATGGTCCCTAAGTGGCTTTTGTGTCCATGTATAAACCTGAATGGACATACTCTTAGCTATCACCATTTCCATTCCTGATTTGTATTCTCATGACAACTCCTTTTAGTAACTCCTGGATTTCTGAATAGTGGTACTCCATAAATGCCAACTGTTTTCTTATGGGTGTAGCAACAGATTTGTTACGTTATCTCTAGAATTACTAGCACTAATAGGCCATTTACATTAGGCTTCTAAGTTCGAGCATTCAACTCTTTCAATGTACGAGAAACACAAGCATCATGATTAAAAATTAAACACACATATTCCACATTCAAAGCACAAACACTTTTCATATCGAAGTTCTGGAGTTTTGAAACTGTCATTACACGTAGTTACATACATGTTTTCTTAGAAAATACTAGCAAAAATCCTTTAATGGTCTTCTACTCCTTCATTTAAAACTCACTTGAACTATTGTTGGCACGACCTTATCTTTAACTAGATAGAACATAAGTTGTGGTCTGCTAACACTATAGTGTGAATTCTCCTGAAGATTTAAGACATGAGGAATTAGGATTCCCTAAAGCATGAGGCAACTGTGTGTTTCTAGTTTTGGTGTTGTGGTGGAGGCCAAATTCTAAACATTCCTAGTTTTTAAGCACATTATCGTTTCGAACCGTCTTGTTTCTATTTCCGAGGCAAATTCCCTGTTGAGTGAGCTGGTTTAAAACAAACCATACCGACGACATTGTTGTTTATTAACCGACTATTCATCTTGAAAAGACTTCTCATTTTAGGAAATTTGAAAAAGTAGTCGGTTTCCTAAAAACTGATGGTTTTGGCGAATACCAGTTCTGAGCATTTGGTTGTCGAACACAGTATTGGTTTATCAAAACTGATTCCACAACTGTCCTTTTTTGTTTACTTAGAATGTCTCACCTTTAACAACTCATTTAATCACCTTTTCATTGTCATTGCAGTTGAGCATTCAAATCTGTATTTCATGATAACTTGTTCACGGTTCTTTTCCGAAATACATTGAAGCATTTTCTTTTGCAAACTGCGTTGGTTTTTCATCTGTTCTTTAATCAAATGTTGTAAAGAAATTCAAGAAAAATCGAGTGTTTTTCAAGTTAGCAAAACTCTATATAAAAGCTTATTATGAACTTCGTTGTAAACAGATCAGTTTGTTTCGACCGCTTTTGTACAAGAACAAATCCATTCTTTAACTTTACGAAGATATAAAGCATGCAATTCAGTATTAGCATTTAAAATCAGACAGAACGAATGCAAATACGAACATGTAACATCTTAGACACAACACTCTTCGAGAATTAGATCATATATGTTTGAAAAAACACGCCTTTTCTGATCAAGTTCTCAATCCTTCCTATTTTAAGGGATTTAACGTACTACAAATCGTCATGCAATTTCTCTCGTTTAGTTCCATGAACAAAACATGACTGTCCCAGTATAGTTTTGTTTGAAAGAAGGCATTAATAACGTTTTGATCAAAACTTCCATAACTTTTAGCAGTTGGGTTATGAAGCACTATTAGTATGATTAGACCACAGCTTGTTCACAAAAAAACAGTTTTTTTGGGGGGGGGGGTCTTTCTTCGAAAATGATTGAAGTTGTTACTTCATTCGTTATAAACTTGTCTACTTTTACTAATGAATTTAAAAACGGGTAGAAAGGACACGTTTTTGGCAATGTTTGGTTTTGTTCTGTTAAACGTTTTTCTCCACATTGTCTTCCTAACTGTTTTTAAGAGCGTGATCCAAAACTGAGTCAAGATAGGATTTCTTGATGGTAGGTTTGAAAGTTTCTCATCAAAGACTGATTTTGATAGTGTAATCATATGCGTTTCACTTTGTCTTATATCCAATTTGATCTACTCACCTTTTGAAGAGGCACTGTCTCTCCCCCCTTTGGGCAATAATCTGATTGCAGATCAGAAATATCATATGGGATCTCATCTACAAACGAGGCGTACATTCAGATTGAGCTATCTATGAGGTACTTTGGATTAGCAAAGGTTTTGATCTCCCATTATGTCTTGCGCACTTTTTTGGGGGTGCTAAACATGTGAATGGTCTGAATTGACTAATTGCCGTTATAAAAACAATTTCATGAAAAACTTTATTAGTTATCCAGTTCAAATCATCGATGTCAAAGGTCTTTTTCCTTATCCTTAACCTTTAAATTCCGAAAATAAACCTTACACTTTTCCTCTTGAGTGCGACCTCTTCAAATTCGACCTAGTTACAAGACTATTTGTTTGACTAGGCATTTCATCTGTTTCCTGATTGCAACAACTGAAAATTCCAGTTTTAGAATTTCAAAACCACCTTTTATGTCATGTCTTTAAGAGCTAATAGTCCTAGAGTTTCATTTAACTTTGTTTGAAGTATTTATAATCACTCGTCTCTCGCAGTCGGACAAGCTAAGGTCGTGTACGTTCGCAAGCCAGTCTTGTTTGGTCTGAAGTGTCAATCCAGTACAACTATTCCTCCTGCTAGTACCTCCCCTAGAGCCTTATACTACTCATCAGGTTAGTTTTGCACTCCTTAAGTTTCTTGAGTTAATGATGGCGTTTGTCATCTTCCTTTAATTGCTTTAATACCAGTTTTGTTTCTTTCCTTGTATCACACAGATTTCACTAGCAATTAAATTAGTCAAGCGCACACGCTCGATCAAACACATTCAGCCCGCATTTTGATACAACCTGATTATCATTATACATCTATAATTGATGAATCAGGAATGACACATTTGCCATCATCCTCTCCAAAACATATGTGTCGTTTAATGGAATTCAGGTGGCCTCAGAATGCTTGTCTCACATTCTGGCATAACACAGCATTTCATCATGGCGATTTTAGTACCTTTTCCAGATGGCATGACTTTTAAACTGGATTCTTCAGGTGAGACCGTCTAAATCTTTGCCATGTAACTGGTAATGACTGCTTCCAATCTGTTCATAATGCCGTTGCTTCAAAGCCAATCAGCTTGCTCAGCTTGAAGTAGAACACTTTGTTCAGCTTGTTTGCCATCATCAAATCTCTCCTTGTGATACGCGTAGTCTTTAACCCGGTTTTGGCTTCGCTGCATTCCCTGGCAAAAGTGTCCAAATCCCTTGCAGATAAGCATTGTATCCCATTTTTGTTCACTAAAATAAAACCCACGGACTGCCTACTATTTCCCTACCCAGCAACTGTTATCGTCCTTTGATCCCAACTTGCCCTGACTGATTGTCGTTGTTATAACCTTGGTGTCGTTGTACATATATTTATGAATCAAGGAATACATTGCCACATCATCCTTCTCCAAAACATATGTGTCATTAATGGATTCAGGTTGCTCAGAATGTTGTCTCACATTGGCAAACACATCATTTTCATCATGGTTTTGTACCTGTTCCAATGGCTGACTTGTAGAACTGGATTCTTCAGGTGAGACCTCCTGAATCTTTGCCATGTAACTAGTAAATGTGCTCAATTCTTGTTCATCCGTGTCTTCTAGCCATCAGCTTGCTCAGCTTGTAAGTCTAGAACACTTTTGTTCAGACTTGTTCTTGCACATCATCATATCTTCTCCTTGTGATCAACGCGTAGTCTTTAACACACCGACTTTTGAGCATCCAGCATTCCCTGGCATAGTGGATCCAAATCCCTTGCAGTTAAAGCACTGTATCCATTTGTTGCACTAAACCCGACTGCCTAACTGTTTCCCAAGCCCCAGCAAACTGTTAACGTCCTTTGATTCCCAAACTGCCCTGACTGATTCGTTGTTATACTTGGTGTGGTATCTTCATCTTGTTCCTGGAGTTTAAAGAAGTTTCGACAGGTTGTATTGTTGGTAGGTTTTTGTAGAGACTTTGAATATTCCGCCTTTGTTATTAATTTATCCTAGATAAGGTCTAAACAACCTGAGCTACAACGATCTAAGGAGATCTTAGTGGTTTCCACAGACTCAGATTGAGGAGTAACTGGTTTGGCGATCTCTTTGCCTTTGTGTCTGGTAGACGCACTTGTTCGTGTGGAAGAAGATTGTATTGCATGTATGATGGTGCACTCGATCTTTGAGGTTTTGGTGCCTGATAGTAGTTATCTGAATATGGTTGAGCAGCCGCAAGAAGTGCTAATGGATTTGCACTTCTGGCTAATCTCTCAGAACGGATATCATTAACTTCGTTTTGAAACTGCTTCAGAACGTCAAACAGCTTGTGATATGAGACCGTGTCTATTTCCTGTCTCTGCTTGACAACCGTCACAAATCTTGACCATTCTGGTTGAAGTTGTTGAAGAAATTGAACGTTCACTTGCATTGGTGAAACTTGCAAGTTGTTCCTTGTCAACTCATTCATCAGTTTATAAAACCGGGAGTAATAAGACTCCATGGATTCTCCATCTCGAGAAGTAAATTTCCCAAATTCCCAGAATAGATTGGTCTTTACATCTTGTACGTTTAACGATTCCCCTTGTTGTAGCCTTTCAATGGCGGTCCACATCTCCTTAGATGTGTTGCATGCATCAACAGTTGAGTAAATTTCATCCCCAATACCAGTCAAAATCAAGAAAATAGCTTCCTTTTCAGCTTGAAAGTAAAGTCTGTTCTCTGCTGTCATGTTGTGTATTGTCTCAGCTTCTTCATGTGCAGCTACTGGTAGAATGTTCTCTGCTGCTTCAACTGCTGCAATGAGTACGTTTGTAGGCAAATATGGACCTTCAAAGATGCACTTCCTCAGATATTCACCATTCGATTTAGTGTCAAGGTAGCGTAGAAAACGCGAACGCCACTGAGAATATCTTCCTGGTCCAAGCATAGGTGGACGATCTTTTGAACCAGCTGCCATGATATTATTGTGCATTTGACTATCTGTTGAGGATGTGTTGACTGGAGTAGACATGATGAATGAATGGATATTAATTATGAAGTGTGAAAGTTGTTGGATCTTAAGTGGATGTGATGTGATTGAAGTTGTGGTTGTATGCAATTCACGTTCACGGGATTTTACACGTCTATGATTAAAACCGATAAATGAATTAACGGGATTTTACAAAATCAATAGAAAACCGTGAATGATTTGATTCGGAATCAGCGGCCAATGATTTAATTGTATAAAAACAGATAATTTTCTGGCTAGGGTTACAGCAGATTGTTTAAATAGGCTCACCAATCTGAAACGGGCCTAAAAATACAGATGGGCCGTGAGCTAGAACAAAAACAAGTCTAACACAAATTCCAAAAAACTGAAAAATGTCAATAACTCATAGTAAACGAGGGTTTTGGGCCTCGAAAAATCCGTAACCAGCTAAAGGGTGGTTACAGCGGCTTCCGTCTCGTTTTTCTCTTCGATTTGAGAGGTCACGGGCCTGAAACGGACTTACGGATCAAAAGTTATGGCTGTTTTACTGAAACCCTTTTCTTCACACAAGATTTCTAGACAAAACGCAGTGCTATCTTTAACCAAAACGCAGTGACTTTTGAATCAAAACGCAATGACCATTTAATCAAAACGCAATGACTTTTTAACCAAAACGCAATGACTTTTTAACCAAAACGCAATGACTTTTTAACCAAAACGCAATGACTTTTTAACCAAAACGCAATGACTTTTTAACCAAAACGCAATGACTTTTTAACCAAAACGCAATGACTTTTTAATCAAAACGCAATGACTTTTTAACCAAAACGCAATGACTTTTTAACAAACGCAATATATATCTTCAAAACGCAACATGCTAATCAAAAACGACATTGAACCAAAACCAAACCAAGATCAAAAAACAACCATTGATCAAAACGCAACTCCAGATGATCAAACGCAATTTTAATAAAATCAAAAACGCGACAAGAAGAAAAGCTAGAAACGCAACAAGAAGAATATCAAAACGCATAAGAAAAAGTTCAAAACGCCACCAAGAAGAACTTTTTCCACGTTTGTCTAACGCAACTAGAAAAATACGATTTTTTCACCAAAAATCGCCTTATAATCACCCTTTTTGACCTTTTAACTTGATTTCTCTTGCACAATTAGCTACCTTATGCCTAGATCTTGCTTAATAACATCATAAAATTCTTCCCATTAAGCAAAAAAATTTCGGGTTTTGAATTTTTTTTCTTTTGACTTCTTTTTGACCTACGAAGTAGATCTTGTTAAACCTAACCTCGAATCAACCACAAAATACACGTTAGCGTTGAATTGCCCTTGCATGCTTATTGGCAAACCTTTATATCAATTTCTCCCATTCTCCTTACCCCAATGTTAGTATGTCCATTTTACGTGTCGTGCATCCTATAATCTGTTAGCGTTTGATCTAGCTTTTATGATATATATGATGTTCTGCTATGATCTTTAAAAGTAGGACAGTTTTAAGTGATGCTCATGGTGAACAATTCATTTACATGTGCAAATGTCGGTTACAAAATTGTTAGTAACGGTCAGATATGATTCAAAATTTGTTCAGGAAAGTTTATGTAGATGAAGGTGAAAGCATGATTTTTATCGTTTTGTTTTTAGATTTTCTTTAACAGTTATTTAGTAAATGATTATTACCTGTTTTCGCGTATTTCATTTGTGTTTGCAGTTCTTAAGAGACTTTGTTCCATCAGATCAATCAACTCAAGAGGATGCTGAGAGGACATTGTATGTAGTTGGTGAACTTCTTTAGTGTTTGAATGTTTGAAGGGGATCATGGTTTGCATGACTCTCAGCCTTAGATACTCCAAGCATTTATTCTAGATTTACCAAAAGAAGGAGGTCCATATTTTCTCTCGCACTTTTTCGTTGTTGGATACTTTGACTAGCATGGATATGAAAAATACACGCGTGGATATTTAATTGATACGCTTGAACATAGTGGGGTTGCTTTTAGGGTCTCCTGTTCTCGAGCAACTTATCTGTGTATAGAGCATAGTTGACGTTCTAAGCACGGATAAGTTGTTCGAGAATAGGGCTAAAATGAAAGGTCACCAAGTTGCTCTACCTAGGTTCACGCGTCTGTTATTATCCAAGTAAGGCAAAAACACGCACGAAAATATAGATCTTCTTTGTTTTGGTAAATATGGGTTAAGATGACTTGATGTCTCAGTCATACAGGCTATTAGTAGAAATAACAAACATGAACAACATATCAAGTGATCTAACCATCATCTTATTGCTCTCTAGCTACTATCGCGGACGTATATATAGTATTTTCATGCCCCTGTGGCTTCCCGTTCAATCGTGTCGTAAAACTATTGGTTAGCGTAGATTTCAATCGGCATGCGTACCTCTGAAGATGATGTTTCTTTAAGTACCATTAAAATGAAGTCACTTTTTAGTTTTTAAAACTGTTTTTATCTTGCCTAAAATTATTATTTTATAAATATTATATCTTTTTTAGTCTTTAAAGTGTCTTAAGAACTTTGATTATACCTTTTGGAAAGACTTATTAATGATTATTGATTGTTAGCTAATTTGATGCGATTTTCTCTATTTTTGTTTTTCAGTGTGTGTTTGTTTTTCCAAAAGCATTTGGTTTTTGCTCTCAACTAAACGAAAGACATTTAGAAAGTTAAGATCAATGGTCACATGCCTAACCACAACTGCCAATGTTACTTATGTATTGAACTTTATGGCCATTGACACAATGATCCCGTGACAACGCGATGTTGGAAACCTGTACTTACGACACGTGCAATACGAACCCATATAGGAGCTTCGCGGCAACACGTGGGTGGAAATCCTTAAACAACAACATCAACTTCAACACCTATGTCAGTTAAAGAAAGTTAAATCTTTTATCCAACAAAAATCTTTACAAAATATTAATCGATATTGATACATAATGAAAAAGTTTATGTAAAAATCCATGCATAATTATCGGTTGTACTAATATCACAGCTACAAAATATTAAATATGGGCAAAATCTTATATGTCACCATATTAAGCAAAAAAATTAAAATAAATTTGATTTATGTGTAAACTTCGTCTGTGCACGGGATTTGTTGAAAACCACAATCTAAACCAAAATCATGACAAAACACTCGGCAAAACAAGAAAGGGGACCGACTTGAAAGATTTGTGTGCATAAGAACAACAATTTTCATAGGTGCTCAAAGAAATGTCGAAGGGTTACACTGGTGCATAGTAAACAGAACATGCAAGTTAGGATGAGAAAGAGAAACGAAATGAAATGAAAATGAAAATATGTAATATTCCATGACGTATGTATTGAAGGATAAAAATATTTCCTTGACTATTACCACAAAAACATCGTACATATATAGGTTACAGGATAAGGCTTTGAGCTTAAAGATCACCTGACACAGCTAAGGGTATTAAGAATACAACTAGGCATGACTAGACATATTGAAGACATACTAAAGATAAAGACAATGAATATTGGAAACATATCAATTAAATGTGACGAGTAATAAGGCTAGCTAATACGCCCCCGTAGTTGGAGTGGGAGGAGGTTGGTCGCTCAAACTGGATCAAAAGTCTTCAAACAAAACTGATGAAAGTCCCTTAGTGAAGAGGTCGGCATACTAAAAACGAGAAGGTACATGAAGAACTCGAACCTGACCAGCGGTAACCATATCACGGACGGCATGAATGTCGATCTTAATGTGTTT
>BQNB010032903.1:0-20670 GCA_026074375.1 Tanacetum coccineum
ACCTGGGTAAGATGATCATGCCAGGACTTTCAGTTCCTTCTTACTTGCTGAAGTTGACAAAAGGAACCTGAACCCCTCAAACAAATGAGGGCCATTGAACAAATAAGGCAGTACATGTTGTAAACTTTTGTAATAATTTTATCTTTTGTATTGTAATGTAATGAAAGTTAGTATGAATGTTTATCAGTTTATGTTGTTCATTATTTGTCAGTTTGTAAGAAGAAGATTATGTGCTCACTTACAACTGATTTTAACTTAGGCTATTTGTATATTCAAATAGAGGAGATTTTTGGGTCAATTCCTGAGCCCTTCAGTCTCTTAGTAAATTTAAACATAAAATCCCCTAAGTGTAAACTAGCTAAAGACAAGTTTAGCTTTGTCTCGCTAAAGACAGTTCAGCTTCAGTTCTTCAGGTACTTAGAAGATCAAGCAGTATCTTCACTTCAGTTTATGTAGCGGTTCAGAAACTAAAGAAGGCCTTAGCAAGAGCTTCAGTTCAGCTTGGTTGACAATTCCAAGCTGAACGATGTCGATCTCCTCTTAGAAGCTTAAACGAAATGTTTCTCTTCTAGAAGGTTTACAAGGCGGGAAAAAATTGTTTTATATCACAAGGAATAAAGCAAATCTCCTTGGTAAAAAATACTTCTAAAGTTGATATAGAAGTACAACTACTTTCCCTAAAGGATTATACCTAGTACCTTAAAGCATATGTGCATTAAATGGTATCTCAACTACCCATCTAATGCATGACATGTGTCCTAGGTATCCCATTGTAAACCCTAATTCCATGTCTATAAAGGAATACGATGTAAGGAGTAAAAGCTATCTCTTCCAATTAATGTGAAACACATTAAAGAGCATTTACTCCTATACAAACTGATAGAACTATTGGAGCTGAAGCTCAAGTGTTAGTTAATAGTTTGTTCTTAAACTTGTAAATTTGGTTCGAGTTTAAGTTAAAGGAGATCACACCCCAATTGTCATTCAACCACTTTGTTATTCCACAAGCAAAGTGTGTCATAGATTCTTTATTTGATTCTAATAAGAACCTATACGTTGAAAAGTTACTTCTGTGTGTTTTAAACTTGTTCGTTATATTGTTTACATATATCTGTTTAAAACTCACTTTGTTGCCATGGAATGTGATTAGTTTAACTTGATAAACCTAATAATATCACAATCAAGGGGACCAACAATATCCTTATCTTTCCTTACTTATAAATCATTTTTGGTGTTAAAAAAACGATATACATCAAAATGGCGCCGCAACCGGGGAATTAGTGTACGAGTTACGTTATTTAAGTCGAGTTAGTGCCTTAGTTTTTTTTATTAAAAGAAAAAAAAGTTTTTTTTTAAATAATAATAAAAAAATCTTCTTTTTCCTCTAAAGCGTTTAATTCTTTTTCTCTCGCCCTCTTAAATTATTTAATTCTTCATTATGTCTTCTTATAATCAATATGGTAGTCAGTATTGTGGGGGTCCTCGTAATGGTGGAAATTGCCCTGGTTGTAGCACGGTCGGGTCGGGAGATGTCACACCCCCAAACAGGGCCTGGACGGAATACACGTGTCCGGGGGCGTGACGTCATAATACACATCACATAAGATACAAAGAACGACCTCTAAGGGTACGTTTGGAAATCCAACATTGTTGCATTAATTAAAATAGTTAAAGTTTGACATAAGTTTAAAGATAATATGCGGAAGCGAATAAAAGTTTTAGAAATTGACAACGATGTTTAAATAGTAGATAATAGCGTTTCTTGAAAATCGGCCCAATGCATAGCGACACCAAATAGCAAGCAAAGACATCCACAGCTAAGCACCTGAGAAAAACATGCTAAAACGGTCAACATAAAGTTGAGTGAATTCATAGGTTTGAATTTAGTATTAAAAGTGGACCATAAGTTCACAGTACGCACGTGACAGTTATAACAGACTTTTTATGGGCTTGGGCTTATGGAGTCTTATTGTCACACCCCGCTAGAAGCGAAAACACGGGATGTGACATAATAATTTACATAGCACAAAATTTAAGATTACATCATAATTTAATGCCGAAAATTTGATTTGCAAAGTTACATTGAATACAATTTTAAATATGAAATACATGCGTGTCCTTGGAAAAGTAACGTGGTCATTGTAAAATCTTTTACTCCTTTACCTCCAATTTATAATATTGGTCACCTGAAAATGATACTCGAAAGGGTCAACATTACGTTGGTGAGCTCGTAGGTTTAGGAGTAAACCCAGTTGTTGTGCTAGAAAGTAAGAGTGAACAATTGTGCAATATGAAAGCAGAATGCATATAACAGTATTTAAATCATCAACACATCATACCAAGGTATCCCAACCCTAATCAACAATCCATAATATCCCACGCGCTTATAGTCCTGATAAGTGCTTAAATAACACATCTTTATACCTTCGAAAAAACGAGCTTAAATGACCAAAAACAGACAAAATCTGCCAAATATATGTTTGTTTTGCATTTGTATGTGCCAGGAAGCGGATATCAACAAAAAGGCAAAAAACCAGCCAAAAATGACAAAACTAAGCCTTGGAATGGAAAAAGACTGTGCAAAATCAAGCCAAAGTCCAAAAAATGCCAAAGTCAGAGTCAATACAAAGAAATCACATCAACCGGAGCGGAACTGAAGAATACTATTGGATGCAATCTTAACCCATCTGATGGGCCGGGAAAGCCCAATAGTATAATTATGAATATGAAGACTGTGAAGACCAAATGGGCCCTCAATCAATGTCAACAGCCCATTTGTGTACAATTGACAGAGACTGTGAAGACTTTGAAGGCCCGATCCTAGCCCTTGAACAGCCAACCTCAGCCATTATACACAAAAAAAGCCCAATAACATAAGCCTAAACCTTATTGGGCCCAGACACACTCAATTGGGCCCAATACAAGCCCAAACCCAAACCCAGTGGGCCCAATACAAGCCCAAACACAAAAAAAGCCCAATAACCTTTTTACAAAACCTTAGGGACTAGAACTGTCATTTTTTAAAGTGTTTTATAAAAGAAAAATGGTGAAATAAAGAGAGGGACTAAAACTGCCAAATGGCAATTCTTTCTTTTATTTAAACAGCAGGGACTGTTTTTGCAATTTACCAAAACTCTTTTAAACTCTTTTTTTTTATAAAACATAAGGACCAAAACTGTCAATTTCCAAACTCTTTTATAAACTAAAACTCGGCTCGAAATGAAATGAAAATAGAAAGAAAGATGGAGGGCCAAAGTTGCATCTTCCCCATTCTTTTCTTTTAAACGCGAACCATAACTGTACCTCAACCCGTTTACCGCCAAAACCCAAACCGCCTCTTCCCATGGTTTCTAGCTCCTCCCACTACCCCTAGTACATCTCCCAGCTCACTCTAACCATTTCCCACCTCCCCATTACCCCTATAACCCTTCCCTGTTGACAATGTACAAAAACCCGCACCCCCTTCAATGGTGAGATGGTATAGAAAAGAAATGGAGGGCTAGGATTGCTTTGGAGACTTCCTACTCTCACAGCAAACACATCCCAAGACCAAGTGATGCCTTTGGACTTCTATAAAAGAAAAGAAGAACAAGCCGAGACCATAATCCCTGTTTTTACTTTCTTAGTTTAATTTTAATTAAGTTTGCTTTAAAGTTATTGTACTCAGTTTGTTTAAAAAGTTTTTGTTGTAATATTTCTGTTTTTAATATAAAAAGTTAAGAATTTCTTGAAGTTGCCTTTGTCAAATTTTCAAGATTTATAGTTGTTCTTAAATCCTGTTTAATCTTATATAAAGTGTGTTAAAGTTATTAAACACACCTTATAACACCCTTTCTCAGCCTTAATTTACCTAAAAATCAGTTAAAAATCAATTTTTATATATTAAAGGGGTGTTTGGTTTAGACCCCAAAATGGGTCATATGGGGGTTATCATGGGTCATAACCACTCAGCCAACTTTGGCTGAGTGTGTGGAGTTTATTAAGTCATTTTACTCACAAGTTTTAGTTTAAAAATAAGTTTTTAAGGTCCTTTGTCTTTCTGTCAAAATTTTAGAAAGCCAAAGTGACCTTAAGGGCTTAAGCTGTTGAAACAGCTTAAGCACCTCATTTCTTGTGTTGTTGGAGTTACAAAAAGCCAAAAAGAAAGACCTCTTGCTCTGTCATAACCAAATGACCAAGTAATTTTAAGTGTTTAATATACCATTTCTTTGAAAAATGCCAAATTCAAGTCCTAATATCAGCAGGCAAATGTCACTTTTAGAAACTCAAAATTTGGGATTAAGCTCTATTATGGGCCCTTTTAATCTGTTTGTGGTTGGTTTTGGGTAAAAAGCTCTTAAGTGCTTATTGCATAAGCCTAAAAAAGCCCTTATGCCCACTGTTTGCCTCCCCTGGTGCTGAGCACCATAAAATAGCCCAACTTTTCTAGCTTATTTAATATTAAGCCATAGGTTCTTATTGCTTTTAAACATAGCTTATAGGTTTATCTCTTAGGATTAGCAGCTTATTTTAGTTAGTAAGCTTATTTAGTTAGCTTATTATAGGCTTAAAGTAGGCCTTTTTCTGTTTTTTATAAACTGTCAATATAGCTATTTAAGATTTCAGCTTATTTTAGGGCTTATTAGATTTCCTTAGCTTATATTTAGGACTCCCCTTAGCCTTATTAACTGTCCCCCATAGTTGTAGCTTATTTGGCAGCTTAAATCCCAATAAGAAAGAAAAATAAGCTCATAAGCTTAATAAGCTTCTGCAGCCTCAAAAGCTTAAGTTTCTGGCTTATTAAGTAAACTTCAGCACTTGGTGCTTTTACAAAAGTTACTCCCCATAAGCCCTTCTACAAGTTTGCTTTTTTGACTTTTGTCAAATAAGCACTTTGGACCCTTTTTGTAATCGGGGTCCAACTCAGGGACCATTAGTGTAAATTTCCCTTTTATAGTTATAATTGTTAGTCCCCCTTGTCAGTTTGTTGTTTCCCCGTTAGTCCTTGTGTCCTTACCCTGTTAGTCCCTATAATTAACTTTTTAGTGTCCCTATAATGAACCTGCTGTAGTTTTTTAATTTTAATTAAGTTATGTAAATTAGGTTTAATTTTAATTAGTTTAATTACTGTAATTTTTAAACAGACGTTTTGGGCATTTTGATATTTTTAGAATTTGTTAACTTGTTTCTTTCCCCTCCCCTGATTTTAATTTATTTTTTCAGTATTTTTATAACTTTTATTTTTTGTCTTTTTTCTAATTTTTCTTTGTTTTAATTAGATTAGTCTAATCTTTAGTGAAGATTGCAGATAAAGAAAATCGAAGATATTTAATAAAAAAAATATTTTTTCTTTTTTATAAAATTTTATGTTTGTCATTTAGTGTTCTAGGAAAAATATTAAAATTTAGTGTAGGCTGGGATTAATTTTTCTTAAATTTCAGTCTTAGACCCGTTTTACTACCGGTGCGTTTTTTTTACGTTTTTTTCGTTTTACCATTTCAAACGACTCCCGTTTTGGTTCTAGTTTTCTTTGAGTTTTTTCAAAAAGTTAATTAGAATTTAATTTTGAGTTTTTTTAAATTAATTTTAGCATTTATTTTCTTAATTTTTAGGTATTTTAGGTTTTCCGTCGATACCTGCATTCTGTTCCCAGTTATCTATGTTTAGTATTGATTTAATTTTAGGACTTTGTTTACCTTATTGAATTCTAATGTTTGTTTCATCGTAGTTTTTAAGATACCTCATTTCCTTATATGTTGTTTTCCCGTAGATTGTAAATTAGGTTTTTATTTAATTAATTTTGTAGTCATAATATTATGTATCAGTGTTTCTCATCATATCATAAATATTCTACCATCATTCATTTTTCTATACAAAACCAGGTATTACCTTCACTAATTGCCAGCGTTCCGTGGGACATATTCGACCCTGGGAAATTATCCTCTGTCTCGGATATCTTTTTATTCATTGATTCTATCTTTGTGTATTTTATCCTTTTTGTGGAATTTGACTCTTTTTGCCTTGGTCAATGGCATTTCGGTTAGGATTTTGTATTAGGGTTGCATATATAAGTGTTATTCTATTTGACGATATCCCTCGGATACTCAATACAAATCGATCGTTGATGGAAAGGGTGCTCGAAAGGATTCGATTCAGACCCTCGGACGGGGTTGTCAAACCCAATAGATCTATTAAATGTACTAGCGCTCACCCCTACAGGGCAACTGACGGTTCATGAAATTAGGGACTTTGGCAATAACGACTCATGCAGATAATTTCATAATCGAGTCAGGCATACCCTTCAAGCACTTGTGTTCCATTAGTAAAACCAACAATGTATTCAAAACTCACAGTTTTGTAAATAGATAATGAATGGTCTCAAATCATGTAGCAAGCAAATCAAGCCTTAATAAAGATAGTCGAGTAACGCTTAAGTAGTGGAAATCAATAAGTTTCTTAATAAAACGAGTATGTATTCTCACCCTGAAAACAATTTATGAAAACTATTAAAAGAGAAAAGGTAGGGCTATGAACTCACATTGATGATGTAGAACCATTGGCCGAAATGCACATATTAAGCATAACACAAACGAAAACCAAAACGGCTCGATCAAGAAGTTGCAACTAATCTTAACGAATGTGTCCCACCAGTTTAGGGTGATACGTTTGGGTTTTCCGATTGATGGTTACATCGACACGACATTTTGATAAAAGATTTAGATTTCAAGTTGTAATAGTTTGGTGGTTGGTTAAATAAAATAAATCGGAAAGCAAACGAAAAATATGTAATATATTCCGTATATATTACGTATGAAAAATACACTTACATAATTCATATGTTGAACTATATAATGAAGACAAACCTCTAAAAGAATAAATCTAAGTGATAATAAAGAATGTGATAAAATAATTAATCCAAATAGTTCGACATGTTTTAGCAAAACACCACTTAAATAAATAAATAAAAGTTCTTATATAAAAGAGAACGTACGTTTTAAAGTTACGAATTTAGTAAACGATGTTTGTAAAGTTTTTACAAAAGTTATGATTTTATCTTCTAATCGAAAGTTAAAATATAAATAATATTTGATAATTTAGTATTTCGTTTTGTTTACGTGTTGTAACCAAAATAGTTGTCTCGTTTATAAAAGTATAACTTTCATTCATTTATTGGGTTATTATATAATTATAATTTGATAAATATATAAAGATTATATAACTTTGTCCTTTTATCGGATTTTTAAGATAATAGAAATTGAAGAGAAAAATTACTAAGTATATAGATTTTTAGAAATTTCGGCATGACCTTGCCGTGTATACAACGTTCCCATGTATATAAAATACATTATTTTCCCACTTTTATCAATCACTGTCACAAATACTTACTCGTCTCATAATTAATACCTAGTCAAGTCTTCATCAATATCAATTTCAAGTAAAACCAAACGCACCCTTATTTACGGGCTGTTGTCCCAAACACCCCTAATAGGCCAAAAACTCAGAAACAAACACCCCTATATGGGCTTTTATCCACAAATCCAAACGCCCCTAATGGCAGATTACGTGCATGTCCAAACACTCATTTAGATCGCGTTTTTACATCGGAAAAAACAATAATTAACCGAAATGATTTATAATAAATAAACTAGCAAATGGGGAATCACCACCACAAGTCCGACACCACCATGGTGCGGCTATGGTGGCTGTAACGTCGTCCGACCGCCACCACGATGGTGGTTTGGCGGCGCACGGCCCCCATTCGAGACCAAATTAAATTAAATCAACCACTAAATTAAATATTTCGTAATACAATCGAGGTAACTGCCATGCATGGAAAAATTGGCAAGAGATCGGAGGTTTTTGGGAGGTTTTAGGGATGTTTCGCCGGCTGTGGTGGCCGTTTCGCCACCCATAGCCGTGCCACGGCGGCGGCAGCTGCTGGTTGAGCCGTCGCGGCTGCTGCGGTGGCCTTGGCGTGGTGCGTAGGAGAGGCGGGGGAAGAGAGTTAAAGTGGCTGGAGGCACGGTGGAGGGGCAGCGCTCTCGCCAAAAAGTTTTTCAGGTGGCCGAAAATCGCCTAGGCGGCGCCGGATACTTTATTTGTTGTGGCGTGTGTGTGTTTTTATAGAAAAAGCGATTTGGTAACCCTAATTTTTTTTCTTTATATAGTCCTAAACTTAATAAAATGAAATAGCAAGTCTCCCATAGTTTAGAGTGGGTTCTATAAACGTTTCTTCAGGGACTGAAGTTGTAATTTTTGCACAATATTGATTCGGGACTCGTTTGAGCTAGTTAATGATTGAATCAAGTCACAAAAATTTCGCCATTGCGTTCAAAATAATTTTTCCACTCAAAGTGAGTATTTACTCAACTATTTTTCACAAATGTTTTATAACGTTTATTTAAAATATTTGTTATTTATTTGGAAATCCTCAAACTTTAACTTACGCGTTCCTAACAAACGTTTTTGAAATAAAATGTTATATAATTTATTAGATATTTTTATTAAATATACTGCGATAATTTTTTTTTGAACAGCCGATTCAATAAAACTAGCAAGACGCTAGGAAGAAGAAATTACAAGGAAATAAGCAAAGGTTTTTTTTAGCCAATCTATCCAACTAAAACATGATTTACTTCTAGATCTACACCATGAAAAAGAAAGAGCAACAATATCATCAAATAAATGCCCTTTTAACATGTTAGAAGGACCAAAGATGAGCTGATTCCTGTACTTCCAAACTAGCCACCAAGTGATGTAGAAAACACCTTGTGCAGAACCATCTTAATTTATTTTAGTGTGAAAGCCCGTGTAAGACTAAGTTGAAAACACGACCACCATTCTTCATAAGAGAATCCGCAACGCTTTAATGTTCCCACCAACAAATAGTGTGTAATAGCCTTATACGATGCATTTTCTTCAGGGCATCGATAGAAAAATTATTGGTTCGTCGATTCCACAGCCATGTTACATGAAGGACAGAAAATAGAAAGCAACTCCATACCTCTTCGAGAAAGATTTAGACGTTGTTGGTAAGATGTTGATTGAGTCTTTTAATGCTGTCGTCCAATGTAAAGAGCGATTTATTGACCTTTATCGGAACAAACTTACACCAATTATGTTTTAGATTTCCCGCCTACCATGTCCTATGGTTTTGTCATTTTATGAGCTTTCTCTAGCCGACGAAACAGAAAACTCACCATCGACCGGAAAGCGACCAAACCCATTCTATCCTGTCTATTGGCAAGAAAGAATTACCTGTGTTCCTAAGTGAGATTGCAACCGATAATGTCATTTCGAGAAAGCTCAGATACTCCTAGATCATTTTGGCCACGTGACTAAACGAAAATGTGAAATATAAGGATGTGCCATTTTTTCCGCCAACTAGAAATATCTTTAACGTTTTTCTAGCCGGTAGATTCTAGGAAACAAAGTCTTGAAAGTTGTTTCACCCCTCCAAGAATCCTCCCAGAAATAAGTATGAACTCCATTACCAACCTTTTTGTTAACAAAGCTATGAAGATCGATACTCTTCTGCTTTTTAAAGACGGTGATTGCAAGGAACGCAATATAGATCCAAGTACTTGAATAAAGACTACGTTTATGCGGCATTACCTAGTTTTTCTATCAACCCGTGAATAGCCCTAATAGCCCTTGACCAAAGCGAATTAGGATTAGCACGAAATCTCCAAACCCACTTAAAAATTAACGCGACGTGTTTATGTGCGCAAGAAAAAAATAACTAGAAACTCTAAGACACCTTGTTTTCTTGTTTTGACTCAGCTAGGACCATTTTTCCAATTCACAAAAGACATTTTTTACGAACATTATGATCACGCATTAAAAGAGAATGATCTTCGAATATGAATTAAGTCTTTATTCAATCACCTGAATGGGGGAGCTTACTAAACATCGACATTGTGTGAATAGATATCTGATCCCAAGAACAGACTGCAGAAGACGTTTAATCTACCTCAATGGAAGAACCTTCTCAACTTTCATCTTAGAAGTAGAGCGACTAAGAGTTTTATTAATGACGACATCCCAAGAGTTAATACGAGTCATATTACCACCAATGTTGACTCCTAAGTAAGAGAATGGAGTTTTCAAGATCTTATAGCCAAGGTTTTTTGCAGCATTAGCAATCTTGTTTGGCTTCAACACACGAATTCCCTGATTTGCACATTTTTGGCGATTACTTCTTAAACAGAAGCACGGATAAAACATTCTAAGAACACGCTAATGGTAGACAAATTCGAGTCAATACCATTGCCGCCTATAGATATAACTCACATCACTCGGCATAGAAGAGATGAGATAATTGTAAGGAATTATCTAAACCAACTCCCTTGAATAAACCCGCGTTAACAACATTATGGAAGGATAAATGAAGGCTTTCCATGACTAATATGAATAAGAGAGGCGGATATAAGGGTGTTGTGCTCCTTACTGTGTTTAAGACCTTTATAGAATGAACTCTTGATGTTTGGGCTTCCCATTATCAAGTATTGAACCTCTTGAAGATTTTAAGCAATCTTTGAATCAATCACGCCAACGAGGACCAAAGCCGAATTTCTTTGAAGATATTGTTCAAAAAATTCTCCATCGAACGGACATCGAAATGCCTTCTCAAAATCAACTTTAAGAAATCAAAGAGGTTCTTCGTTTTGTGCTTTTTAATACACAAGTGGAATTATTACATTTAAGAGTATAAACGGGCCGTCTAAGAGATTTCGATCAATTAGCCATAAATGCATATTGAACTATTCACCAAAGGTGCCATCCAAACAGTTACTAATGCGATTAGACAAGATAGCTTAGCAAATGTAATTTTATAGATATACGCCAATGATGACTAATAGGTCTAAAGTCTTTCTTACAAGATTAGCACCTTGGGAGTTTCGGAATTCAAAGCAATAAAGACGAGTTAATACCTTTGAGACAAGAAGCCATTGTGAATAAAAAAAAGCACAGACAACATGCGACGACATAATCCTTTAATAAACTCCAAAATCTTTGCAATAAAAGCGTTAAAGTGAATTGATAACCATCGGTGGCCTGGCTAGAATGTTATTCTAACCACACAATCCCAAAACAATATGTTGTTATTTGATAATTAAATATAAATTTTTACTATTCCGGGTCGTTTGTAGCAGTGGTTTTTCGTTTTTCCAAAGTTTTGCGGAGGGTATTTCGATCGTTTTTTTGCTTGTTGTTCGGGTCTCGGCAAAACTAAATGTTGACCGGAAATGTCGTTCTAACATTAATATGTGCTTTAGGAGTCGAGTTGTGAAAACTGTGATTTATCGGTGTTCGGTTTTATTAATGGTGTCCAACTTAAGAAGAATTAATGTATATCTTCTCGTATTCGTTTCAAAATAGAAGTTTGAAAAATAAATTTGAAATAAGGTGTATATAATTATTAAAATATCGTATTTATTGTATTTAAATGCGTTTTTCGAAAAATTTATCCGGCGCTACTCGGGTAATCGTTTTTATGTGAGGTAGATTTAGATATGAAGGGTCAAAGAAGGTCAAAAGTCAAGGGGGTAATAATATTTCATTTAAAGTTCTGGAAGAAATTTTCCGTGTGTACAATCATTACCAAACAACCATTCACACGTATTTGTTAGTCAAGCAAGGAGATCAAGTAAAACGGAAAGCCAAAACTCTAAAAGGGTGTTTGGTTGATTTCGGTTATGGAGCATGACACTCGAAAATCCCCTAGGGATTTTCTGTTAGGGGTTTTTTAAGGTGAAGGGATTTTCGTAGAGAGCACCAAAATTCTTTAGTGTGATTAACGAGATAAATGAATGAAGATTATGTGGGATTATGTCCGTCGTTTTTGTTTATATAGGAACTCCAATACCTCTAATTTTTGTAGGAAAGCAAATTAGTAAAATTCCTATAATTAAAGTCAAAACTTTTTTTTCCCCTTCCACTTTTCTCCTGTCCTTTTTTTCCCTTCCCTTTTCTCCTCCTCTAACCGAACAAACACCCCTTCTAGTCCCTCTATGGGTTTCGGCCAAACAAGGGGTCCCACAAGGTTCGGGTTTTGTCCAGTTTAGTCCTTAGTTCTATATTTAGAATGTTTATTTAATTAATTAAATAAGTAATTAATTAAATGACTTATTTAAATATAAATCGTGAAGTAAACCATACTCTTCATATTTAACGTGTGTGCCCCCAATAGGCTCACGTATAACTTGCAGAACCGACTACCAAATTCCAACAAAATCGAGAACATCCAAAGACACATGGGATGTATTGGAAAAGATTTTCCATGATAGCAAGCGATCCAAGACCGTAGGACTCATGGGCGAACTTCGTGACTTATGGGAGACCTCACTGTTGACTCTTACTTCGATAAAATCGACTCGATCACCACGAGGTTGGGAAATCTTGGTTCAAACATCAGCGAGGAAGAGATCGTGCAATATGCCATCAATGGTCTTAGCGATAAATATGACTAGGTTGCACACGCCATACTCAACCGTGACCCTTTTCCTGACTTGGAAACCGTTCATTCCATGGTTACCATATGTAGAATTATATCATTCCCAATGATCAATAATGAGTACAATGCCAAGTATAAATACATGTAAACTGATAACAATGTGTGCTAAGCCCGATAACAATAAACTGGCTGGGCCTAGTGCTAATACCATCTAACAATAGTTACACGGGTTCCACATGTTATATTTAATATACACCAAGAAAGAAAAGAAAAAACACACACACACAGCGCTCGTAATACTCTTGACGCAAAAACAATATACATATACAATACAACAATTTAATGCACATGATTAAGTATCCCAATAAAAAAAATAGAGTATACAAATCATTTATTTTATAATACTTCACTAACATACTCATGTGTGTTTAAAAAGATACAAGTCAAGTATCTAATTAGCCGTGTGGGTAGATGAGAGAGATGCTGAAAAATCTTAAGTGCCTCTACCATTAAGAAATGCAACCCAGGTTCGATACACCTTTTCGGAACTCTCTGCAGTTTTTATTTACGGAGTGTTTTTTATTTTTATGTACAAAAGCTAAATATCACCATTTTACACCTTTAACTTCATAAATTATGACAGCTTCATTTTGTATGTTGTCCCTCAAATGTGACATATATCACCTACACCAAAATTAAAGGTGATAAATTTGACACTCATTGGTTAAATATAAGTTTAGTTAACTAAATATTTTTAAGGGATGGGTTTGTTAAGTCTTTTTTAATCTATATAATTATATAAAGCATTTACGATGTGAGTCCCATCAAAAATTAAGATAAGGAGGTGCAATCTTGACCATCCATCTTATTCTAGAAAATCACATCATAGAGTGACACGTGTCACTTTTTAATTAAAAAATCACTTTTATTTTCAATTTGACATATCTTTTTATCTATTTATTTTTTTTATGATTTAAACTTTTTTATCTATTTGTATTTTTTTTATATTTAATTTTGACAGTAGTTTTGTTTAAAATTTTGCGTTGATCTTTAATTCAACATTCTATTTTGATTTATTTTTATTAAATTTTTAGCTGTTTCATTTTTAGTGGGGTTTATTTTGACTTTTTAACAACTTTAATTTGAATATCGCAAACTTGATTCCGTAAAAGATATATAGACTTTTGGAGACACTTTTGGAGACAATGTTTGATGGGTAAGAGAGTGTGTGAGTCTTTATACAAGCGAGAATGATGTTAATATGAGGTACGGAAACACAAACAAACGAATTCTCTAAGCGGGTAGGGAATTGCGGAGCGAGTTGGGTTAGTAATTTTTATCGCCGTCGCTATGCGCGGGTATCCAACTAGTATTTAAAAATGGGTCTAGTTGGGTCTAACATTTCTCTCTTAATATTATAGATGGATATAGTTAGGTCTCTCAATGGGTCTAGACGGGTCTCCCTTAATATGGACTCCAAAGGAGATTAAACGGGTCTAGCGGATCAAAAGTTTTTTTTTTATACGTATTCATCCGCTTTTATACATTTCTTTACGTTTTTATACGTTTTGTACTTTTTTTACGTTTTCATCTGTTTTTGAACGTTTTTATTCGGTTTTGTTTGTTTTCGGCCGATTTTGACCACTTTCGACTGATTTCGACTGATTTCGATGAATTTTGACGGATTTCAACCGTTTTCGATCGTTTCGACCGATTTCAATCGTTTTCAACAGTTTTCGACCGTTTGTGTCCGATTTTGTCCGTTTTCATCCATTTTCGAACTTTTTTGAACGGTTTTTAATGGTTTTAATCTTTGTTGTTCGTTTTTAAACGTGATTATACGTTGTTGTCCGTTTTCTTTCGTTTTCGTACGTTTTCGGTCGTTTTGTCCATTTTCTTACGTTTCGTCTGTTTTCTTACATTTTTGTATGTTTTCTTACGATTTTCTAAGTTTTCGTTCGTTTTTATACGCTTAAATACGTTTTTGAATGTTTTCAAATGTTTTATCCATTTTAATAATTTAGGGAGAATTTCATATATATCCCTATTTTGGATCAAAATTACATATATATCCAACCCAACTTAAAAATTACACATATATCCAATCTAAAACTTATAATTTCATATATATACCTCTTTCGTTTTAAAATTATATATATATATATATATATATATATATATATATATATATCCAACATAACTTAAAAATTACATATATATCTCATCGAAAACTTAAGATTATCATATATGTTAGTGAAACATCATATACGTTATCGGGTTTGATATGGAAAAGCTCGTGAAGACTATGTGTTACTGTTTTTGTTGTGTTGATTTGGTTTATTTAAGACTAGTGATTTTTTGTTACGTATTTTGTTGGTTTAAATGTTCGCACACTTTGTGTGCGTCTATTTTTTTAACTTGTTCATCATAGACAATTTATGGAGTTTTGAGCAGCAAACATTTTGCGTTAATGTCTTATGAGCAGCATTTTGTATTAATCAATGAACACATATGTAGATACTATTGTTTATCCATAGTTCAGTTATGTTTTTGTTCATAGCGATAAAATATATATAAGTAATATATGTTGAGCACTTAATGGAGATATGATATATATATGTGCGATTATAAAGAAAAAAGAGAAAAAAGGGATATATATATATGTAATTTTGAAGCAAAAGAATGATATATACGAAATTTTAAGTTAGATTGGATATATATATGTGTAATTTTTAAGTTAGATTGGATATCTATGTAATTTTGAAGCAAAAGAAGGATATATACGAAATTTTAAGTTTTAGATTGGGTATATATGTAATTTTTAAGTTAAGTTGGACATATATGTAATTCTCAACCAAAAGAGGGATATATATGAAATTCTCCCTAATAATTTTTATAAAAATGTATAAAATCGTATAAAAAGGTACAAAATGTACGATAACGACTGAAATGTAGAAAAACGGAGGAAAACGAAGAAGGACGTATGTAAACGAACAAAATCGTACAATAAAGAACGAAAACATACAAAAACATATAATACCATTTAAAACGGACGAAAACGTTCAAAGAAGCTTGAAAACGTGAAAAACGAACAAAAACGGTTAAAAACGCGGGAAAACGGTCAAAAGCAGATGAAAACGAATGAAAAGGTTCAAAAACGGACGAAATCAGTCGAAAACGCACGAAAACGGTCCTATATTGACGAAAAGGTTCGAAGCGGGGGAAACAGACGAAAAGGTTCGAAACGGGGGAAACAGACGAAAACCGTCGAAATCGATAGAAATCGGTCGAAATCAGTCGAAATTGGACGAAAACGGTTGAAAACAGTCAAAAACGGACGCAAACAGTTGAAAACGCACAAAATTGTCGAAAACGAAAGAAATCGATCGAGATCTGACGAAAATGGAAGAAACCGGATGCAAACAGTCAAAAACGCACGAAAATGGACAAAAACTTACCAAAAGTACAAATATGTATAAAAACGAACGACTCACTTTGGTTACTACATTGAGCGTCGTTGGCTTCTAAAAAAACTTGTTTTTAAGTTACTAAAACCTCTAGACCCAGACCCAACCCATTTAGACCCGACCTATCTAGACCAATGTTTCTAAAAGACTCATCTAGACCCAGACCCATCTAGACCCGTGACCCAAACCCGACCCGACCCACCTATTACCTTTGCCATCTCTACTCAAAATATATATCTTACGAATAACTTTAACCGTACTTAAACTTATAATATTTTAGTTAAGGACAAAAGCTATAAATGAGTAACATACTTTTTGTTTTGGGCTACTATGAATAACCTACATCAAAAAGTATCAACATAAGTAACCTACTTTCAAAAAGTCAATAAAATGTGTAACCATTGTTTTTTCTTGTACACTTCAGCTGCCACCTAGGATGTCATGTGTATGGTCAAAGTCAACTTTTTTTATTTTATTTTTTTTTACAAATTTTTTTTAAACTTGTTTTTTTTTGTTATACGATTTTTTTTACTTTGTTTATTGCTTGACTAAAACAAAAGATCTGATGTTTTTTGGACTACACAAACAATAAATAAAATAAAAAACGAAAGTATACAATAAACTGCAATCATATTTCCTACATGAATTATTTGTCGTCCTTTTTTGTATCTCTTTCTTTTTTATTATTCTTTCATTTTTTTACCTTTTTTTATTGTATAGCCAAAAAGTATAGACGGGAACACTTGATAAATAGTTGCATGAGACAAAAAGTATAGCCAAAAACAATTACGGGGCTCTGATCCTCTAAAACAATTATTACGCTCTAAAGATTAATGAAACATCTCATCATTTCATTTCATTTCATTTCGATCCATGATTAAATCACATATTTTCACATCAAATGCAAAATCATCTCATATACAAGCTTAAAATTTTCACCTACCTTCATTTTCCCAAAAAAATATTGACACTCTCTCACATCAAATGCTATTAGTACTAAGGCTGCCTATTATGGTTCGGTCGACCGACTCGGTCGACGTCGGTCGATGTCGGTCGCCGCCATAGTAGCACGTCGGTCGCCCACTCGGTCGCCGGAGACAAAAATAGAAAATTGTCGAGGTCACGACAACGGTCGAGCAAGGAAAAAACAAAAAAACGTCCCATTTTTGATTTTAATTAAAAAAATGAAGGTCGCCTTATAGTGGAAAAATGTCGCCTGTAGGTGGCCGGAGAAAGAAAGCTGATGTGGCACCGGAAAGTGTAGGTCGGGACCGAGTATCATAGCGGGCAGCCTAATATATAATTAGTGGATAGTTGACTAATTATTTGCATATTCATCAATGTGTCGTAAATTATGCACTTTATAATAAAGTTTGATTATCAAAACATTCGGAAATATGTGTAAATGTTACGTTTCACAAACCTACGGGTTTACTTGCGAACAACGAGTACCCGCGAGCATGAGCATGGGCAAAAGATTATACCATCAAACGGGTGACATGCAAAAGAAAAACTGCATGTGCGGGTGACGGGTTAAAGTTACCTGTACTAATAGCACATGAATGTCGTCCCTAATTACATGTAACGATCATTTAGTTTGTAGAGACAAGTGCAAAATACATCCCCGTGGTTTGTCTTTGTCAAAAGTCCGTCTCACATCTCTGACCCAAACCTTGTCCAAATACTATCCCTTCGTTAGTAAAACTAAGCCACCGTACAACTATGAGGACGAACGGTGCAAATATTTAGTTAGTTAGGGAAAAAAGTGAGGCAAAAATAGATCTATGTGATTTGCCCTAACGTCCGTTTCACATCCCTCACGTGACAACACTTTTTTTTAACTGAAAAAATATTTGCATCGTTCGTCCTCAGAGATGTACGATGACTCACTTTTTTCTTAACGGGGGAATGATATTTGGACAAAGTTTAAACAAGGAATGTAAGACGAAATTTTGACAAATCGATGAATATATTTTAGACTTTACTATAGTTAAGAGTATCAAGCTTGTTATTTAATCATGAATTGTTGAAAAAAAATTACTACTTTATAGTAAAATTAAACACTCTCACCTACTTTTGTTTGTATTCAAAACTATTTTTTCATCTCCTTTTTAAAAGGGCACGTTAGGCTGTGTTTGGTTAGAGGCTTTTAGAGGCTTATCGGAACTTGGGCTTAAGTCGGCTTATAAAATAAGTCTCGTTTGTCACGCGGGGGGCTTATAAAAAGGCTTATAAGTCATAAGTCTCTATAAGCCCCAGCCCCATAAAGGGTATGTTTGGAGAAATGGGCTGAGGCTAGGGCTGGGGCTTGTGATGGGGCTGGGGCTAGGGCTTATATTATAAGCCGAAATTGAAATTTGTATTTTTGTAAACTTGTTTGGCAAATAGGCTGAGGCTGGGGCTTATTATTGTAAAATTACTAAAAGGGACATAATTAAATTAGTTTTATGGTATATGTTAGATATTTTTGTGGGTAAATATGTAATTTATAATTCATAAGTCGGGCTAAAGTTTTTAGCCCCTTTTATGGGGCTGAGGCTTATAGGGGCTTATGACTTCATAAGCCCGCGTGATAAAAGGGGCTTATTTTATAAGCCGGCTTATTTTAAAAGCTCAAGCCCCGATAAGCCCCGATAAGCCCCGATAAGCCTCCTGCCAAACACACCCAAAAAGGGCTAAAAACTTTAGCCCAGGGCGTATGAACCATAAATTACTTATATACCCTCAAAAATATCTAACATATACAAAAAAATTATTTATATATGTCAATTTTAATAATTTTGCAACAATAAGCCCCAGCCACAGCCCATTTGTCAAACAAGTTTAAAAAAATATAAATTTTAATTTCGGCTTATAAGATAAACCTCAGCCCCAACACACGCCCCAGCTCTAGCAGTAGCCCATTTCGCCAAACATGTTGTATTGTTCTTATAAAAATGGCAAAGTCATTGAATTAAAATATCAATAATATACTCATGGGTGTTTAAAATGTATTTAATCATCTGTAAGGGCATCTAAGCTGGTGAAAAACATCTCTACCATTGGTCAAGGCAACCTCAGTCCTAGGTTTGATCCACCGTCCAACAATTCTTACCGTTTTTATTTTGAGTTAAGTATATAAATCGTCCTTGTGGTTGTCCCGAAATTGTAACTTTCGTCCTAAAAGTCCCAAAATTATACCAGTCATCCATGTAGTTGTCCATTTTGAGTTGACCGGTCCTTTGAACATAACTCCATCCGTTTTTTCGTTATCTTTTTTTCTCGTTAGGGGTATTTTCGGCAGATCAAGTGCTTCTCCATTAAATATCCACCTAACTTCTATTTAATTTAACTCTTTTACTTTTTTGTTTCATTCTTTGTCCCTCCATCTTCTCTCACACATGCAGTCTTTGTGGTTGTTCTTCATTGTCCGATCATGGTGAAATTAAGTGTTGATTTGAATGAGCCTAAAGATAGCTCAAAGACTGATAAAGTTGCACAAAATGGTAGGAACATTGGAATTCCGACGTCGTGTTACTTATAATTGTGATTGTGGTACAATTGTTGTTAATATTAAGGGGTTATAATTGTAGGTCGTACCCCTAAGTCACTGACATTGGAAATCCACCATGGCGGGTGGTTTACACCAACACCTAGTAGGTCTTTCATTGGTGGACATGTATCATCAGTTAATGTTGTCGACATTGATGAGTTTTGTTTACATGACCTTAAAGAAATGGTAGTTAAACTTGGTTATGGTGTAGAAGACTTAATGTACTGCCATTTTTGATACCAAGTTTAGGCTTAGATTATGGTCTGCACAGTTTGAATATTGATGCTGATGTGTTAGAGATGTCAAAGTATGTTAAGGACTATAAGATCATTTTGGTGTATGTTGAACGTGGAAGTAGTATCTTTGTTACACCTAAAAAGGGAGTTTCAATAGTAGTTAATAATCACTTAATAAAAGGTCAATAGAAATTGATAGCAGTCCTGATGTGAATTAGACTTTAACACCTATGTGTCGTAGAAATTTAACAAAAGAGTGAGAACAGGTTAGCTCTAAGTCATTAAGCATTGGTGAAGTAATGAAAAATTTGTCAAAAAAACAGCCTTTTAGTTCTATGGAAGCACTAATTGTAGTAGAGTGTGCTGAAGATCCTTTTGAAGAACTTGATGACCTACTAGGTGAGTATGCACACATTGGGAAGCAGATAACTGGGAATGAGATCACTGGGAAGCAGATGGTAGTTCATGTAGGTAACAGTTCTACAGTCGATGATGTGCTTGAATTGGAGATGCTATTTAAGACAGAAGGGGTTGGTCATGTTGGAAAGTTCAAAGAAGTAGAGGTTGATGCAGATAATGAATCAGAAGAAGAGAGTGACACAGAAGGAGATTATACAATGGATAGTGATTCAGAGGATTGGGATTATGATCCAAAGCATGATGATGTGTTTGATGATGATGAGCATATAGTTGAAGAAGTTCATGTGAATATGAATAATTTCATATTCACTGCAGACCCTAAACATGATACAAGTATAGGTGGTGTTGATGTTCAAGATGATGATCTAGATGTCATTGATTATGACTCATTTGGTAGTGACTTATGTTAGGATTTCGTTTTATGTGACGACATTACAGAATTACCATAGTTTACCATACCACCATACGTAGGGTCTAGAGTTGTCAACTTAGCATACTATGTATTAGATGGTGGTATAAATACCCCTCCATTGCTTCCATGGAGGGTGAGACTCTTGTAATACTTCACTTTTCATTCTA
>BQNB010032903.1:33985-52789 GCA_026074375.1 Tanacetum coccineum
AAAAAAACACCTCCTAATGTCATGATTATTATACTTTATCATAATAATAAGGGAAACAATATAAGCTAGAAAATAATCAAAGACAAACACCCTTTTAAGGCTAGTTAAGCATTAGGTACTTAGCTATGATCCCTCACATATTATATGATTGCAAGTGTTATCTTTTATATCTTAATAAATATTAATAATCTTTATTTTTGTTTGGTTGTTTGGGAGAGGAAGTTAACAAGTTTTATTAAGTGAGGTTATGTATTTGGTTTTCCTTATCGGATATTCGGGATAAATTACTAATGTGTTACAAATCTTATGTTTGCAGAATTCACACAATATATATCTCTGCAATATGGAGAAGTGTTTAAAATTGTTAATGGACACCGTGTTTAACTGTGTGATTCCGTACATACATGACGGTAATGACCAAAACTTTATTTCTTTGGTTTACCGTAAATGGTATGAGCTCGATTGTATTACACGTAAGCATGTAATTGTCCACCTGTTTTACTCTCCCACACCGTCTCTTTTGAACCAAAGGTTCCCATTTCTTGAGTCCCTAACCTTAAAAGGATTGTTAAGTGGGTTTAAGTATTTATCTGATATTGACATCACCCCATGGATTGAAGAAATATCTGTATCATTTAGGCACTTGAAATAGCTTCATATTTGTCACATGGATCTTTATGATTCAGATCTCAAACTCTTGGCTAGAACATGTGGTAGAGATTTAAGGGTATTAAAGATTTGCATGTGTAAAGGGTTTTCCACAGATGGATTACTGCATATCGGTAAGTATTGTAATGATTTGAGAACTTTATGTTTGAAAAGAAATCGGTTTAATAATAAAAATGGGAAATGGTTACATGAATTGGCGTTGCAAAACACGGGCATTGAATCATTGGATTTAAGGTACTTTAATATACATGATGTTAAAGATCTTACACTTCTTGCGAAAATTTGTTGTCGGTCTCTTGTATCTTTGAAGATTGTTGAAGTAGTAGATCTAATTAATCTAGTAGATGTCTTTAGACATGCTGTTAGGTTAGAAGATTTTGTTGGCGGTGAATAGGACCAGGTGTATGTTGGTTTTAAGTTTCCTACAAGTATGCGTTGTATGGGTATATATTACTTAACCGAAAGTTCCTTTCTATTTTTTCTCCCCTTTGCACATCAGCTAAGGGAATTGCATCTTAGCTATCCATATTTATAATAGCCAGTGTTTATTGTTTCAGAGTTATCCTAAGTTGGAAGTTCTCTATATTAAGAGTTAAGTACATAGATCATCCTTGCGGTTGTCCCGAAATTGCAAGATTCATCCTAAAAGTCCTGAAATTACACTGGTCGTCCCTGTAGTTGTCCATTTTGAGTTGACTGGTCCTTTGACCGTAACTCCATCCAAAATCTCATTATCTTTTTGTACCGTCAGGGGTATTTTCGGCAGATCACATGGTTGTCCATTAATATCCACCTAACTTCTACTTTAACTTCACTTTTTCACTATTTTGTTTCATACTTTATCCCTTGATCTGCTCTCACACATGCAATCCCTGAGGTTGTTCTTCATTTTCTGATCATGGTGAAGTTACGTGTTGATTTGAATGAGCCTAAGGATAGCTCAAAGTCTGATAAAGCTGCACAAAATGGTAAGAACATTGGAATTCTGGTGTCGTGTTACTTATAATTATGATTATGATACAATTGTTTTTAATATTAAGTGGTTATAATTGCAGGTCATACCCCTAAGTCACTGACATTGGAAATCCACCATGGCAGGTGGTTTACACCAACACCTAGTAGGTCTTACATTGGTGGACAAGTATCATCAGTTAATGTTGTTGACATTGATGAGTTTTGTTTACATGACCTTAAAGATATGGTAGTTAAACTTGGTTATGGTGTAGAAGACTTAATGTACTGCCATTTTTTGATACCAAGTTTAGGCTTAGATTATGGTCTGCACAGTTTGAATGTTGATGCTGATGTGTTAGAGATGTCAAAGTATGTTAAGGACTATAAGATCATTTTGGTGTATGTTGAACATGGAAGTAGTATCTTTGTTACACCTAAGAAGGGAGTTTCAATAGCAGTTAATAATCACTTAAGAAAAGGTCCTATAGAAATTGATAGCAGTCCTGATGTGAATAAGACTTTAACACCTATGTGTCATAGGAATTTGACAAAAGAGTGGGAACAGGTTAGCTCTAAGTCATTAAGCATTGGTGAAGTAATGAAAAATTTGTCAAAAAAACAGCCTTCTAGTTCTGTGGAAGCACCAATTGTAGTAGAGTGTGCTGAAGATCCTTTTGAAGAACTTGATGACCCTACTAGGTAAGTATGCACACATTGGTGAATCCGATAACTAGGAATGAGATCACAAGGAAAGAGATCACTGTAAGCAGAAGGTAGTTCATTGTAGGTAACATTTCTAAAGTCGATGATGTTCTTGAATTAGGGTAGCTATATTGAGACAGAAGGATTGGTCCCAGTTGGAAAGTTCAAAGAAGTCGAGGTTGATGCAGATAATGAATCGGACAGAAGAAGTGACACAGAAGAGATTAAAACTGGATAGTGATTCAGAAGGATTTGGATTATGAATCCAAAGCATGAAGGTGTGTTTTAGATTGATGATGAGCATATGTTGAAAAGGAAGAAGAGTTCATGCTGATATGAATAATTTCAGATTCACTGCAGACCCTAAACATGATACAAGTATAGGTGGTGTTGATGTTCAAGATGATGATCTAGATGTCATTGATTATGACTCATTTGGCAGTGACTTAGATGATGGAATTGATTCTGAAAGGAGAATGCAACTTAGGGAATTAAGAAGAATAGGCAAGCAAAAAAACAAGGGTCCCAATAAGTATTACTTCTACTTAGGGCAGCAATTTGCTAGTAAGGAAATTGTGAAAGGAAGAGTTAAGAAACATTCAGTTGAGACTAGAAGACAGCTAATACTAGTAAAAAATGATAATGAAAGGGTGAGAGTTAGATGTCAAGGCACAATTCCAGCATTAGTCCCTTATGTTGCTATTGATAATAATACGGACAAAAATGTATTTTCTCAAACAAATGGTGGTCCAGTCATTAGAGAGAACAGCAATAGTGGCAAGCAGAATATTTTGGGTAAAGACAAAACAGTGGAGGGGAAGGGTAAAAAGGTCAATACACCAAAGAAAGAAGACAAAAACTCATGCCCTTGGACAATGCTTGTTACATACACTAAAGAATGCAGATGGGAAGTAAGAACATTAATTGAAGATCACACCTGCATACAATCAAGAGCAATTAAAGCTTGTACATCTAGGTTTCTTGCAGATCATGTTATCAAATCACTTGCTACTAATCCTGATATTCCTGTGAGGGCAGTTCAAGATCAAATGCAGAAACAATTTGAGGTGGGGGTCTCAAAGATGAAAGCTTTTAGGGCAAAGAGAATTGCATCTGATATTATGACAGATAGTTACAAAGAGCAGTATTTACTGCTTAGAGAATATGCCCAAGAATTGATCAATCAAAATCCAGGCACAACTGTCCGGATTGATGTACAATAAGAACCAAATCCAGAGTCTCTTACAAGAACTTTTAGAAGGGTGTATGTGTGTTTGGGAGCTCTCAAACAAGGTTTTAGAGCTTGTGGAAGAGAAATCTTGGGATTAGATGGATGCTTCATGTCAGGTCCTTGGCCTGGTCAAATACTAACAGCAGTTGGGGTTGATGCAAACAATGGGATTTATCCAGTAGCATATGCTATAGTTGAAGCAGAAAGTAAGGCATCTTGGTGTTGGTTTTTGAACTTACGTGGGGAGGATCTTGGTAAAAGCCAACTTACAACTACACTTTCCATTTTTATAAGGCATAAGGTACCATTTTTAATTGTATACAGTTATTATGTGTTTTTATTAAACTTAGCAAAGGTACAGTTTTAATCCCATCCTTAACCTTAACTGTCTACGGGCCTTAACAAGCCAATGCCAGTGTGTTTCACGTCTAGAACACAGGTACTGTGTTAGGCATATTCATGAGAATATGAAGTCCATGTTTAAAGGAGGTGTGTACAAGGAGATGCTCTAGAATGCAGTCAAAGCCACTTCTGAAGGTGAATTTAAGAAAAAGATAGGTGAGCTCAAGTCATTCAACTCTGATGCTTATGATTGGTTGATGAAGATTCTATTAGAACAATGGAACAGAACCCATTTTTTAGGTAATTAAGTAACTCGCAATGGACAAAACCATATTAATAATCGGTCATATGCTGAAATAGTATGTCATTTGTTTAACAGGCAGAGCCAAATGTGATCTACTAATAAACAACATCTGTGAGGTGTTCAATAGGCAGTTAGTTGATGGCAGAGATCAACCAATCATTACATGTTCGGTGAATATATCAGAAGAGTACTTGCTGAAGAGATTTTGGTAAGTTCCAGAAATTATAGCTAAGCCAGTTGAACCACACTCCTTTTATGACAAAAATGTTTGATGCTATTAAAAAAAGGCTACTGAGTACAATGTTCAATGGAATAGAGGTTTTTTATATCAAGTAAATAGGCCTTACAAGGATCAGTATGTTGTTAACATGGATAGAAGGGTGTGTTCTTGTAGGAAGTAGGAGCTGACTGGAATACCATGTAAACATGTTGTGGCTACAATATACAACATGTTTAAGAATTCAGTAGGAGTTGGTATACCTGAAAAATGGGTTCATGCTGCTTACAGACTTGAAACATGGGCGCATGTATACTCATTCAAGGTCAACCCATGTAATAGAAAGGATATGTGGCCAGTAGTTGAGTCTAGAACAGTCATAATACTACCTTTATATAAACCCCCAATTGGCAGGCCACCAAAGAAGAGGAAGAAGTCAAATAATGAGATTGCAAGTTAAAGTGCTTCATCAAGCAAGCTTTCTAGGAAGGACAAGTCGGCCAGTTATGGTAAATGTAGCAATGTGTGTCATAACAGGAAAGGTTGCAGGGGTCAAGGTGGTGTTTCTAGTCAAGCTGGAGCAAAGAAGGTCTCTGGTCAAGCTGTTGGTGCAACAAATGTATCTGGTTGAGCTTTTGGTGCAAGGAAGGTCTCTGGTCGAGCTATTGGTGCAACAAATGTATCTGATCAAGCTGCTGGTGCAAGGAAGGTCTCTAGTCAAGCTGCTGGTTCAAAGAAGGTTTTTGGTCAAGCTGATGGTTCAAGGAAGGTCTCTAGTCAAGTTGTTGATGCAAGGAAGGCCTCAATTCAACCCAGTGCAGCACAAAGCACAATAAACCAAGGACCAAGGCAAGGTTTTTAGGGACCAATAGCAGGTCTAGCTTTTGGATAACAAAGAAAGACCAAGAAACTTGTGAATCTTTGAACAATATGAATTATGTTTACTTTAATGTAATTAGGATTATAACTCTAGTTGTTATGCAATAACTCTATGTTTGGCTGACTCTGTGTTTGGTTTATGTTTGGTTAGAAGTATTCTATTTGGTTGACTCTATGTTTGGTTACAAGTATTAAATTTATGTTTAGACCTTCTAAAGTCAACTGTTGTTAAGAGTGTACATTGCGTTACTATTGTTACTGAGTTTGACTTCTAAAGTCAAACAGGGTTCTTACAAAACCATTGAACAAAACCAAATGCTAAACAATACAAACAATGTATATAATAGAGACCAATTTCCATTACTAATATACCAAAACCATTGGTTCTTACATAAACAACATAAGACAATAACAAACAAGATCATCTAAGATCATAAACATAAACCTACATCATCATACTATAACTTCCATCAAAGTACGCCAACATAAATCCACTAAACAACTACTAGATCTAAGATAAAAGTAGGAAAAGGGCAAATGCCACCCAACTCAAAATCAAATACTTCTTTAACTTCCTATTTGCTTGCACAAGCACCATCATGTTAGATTCCAACCTATTCCTCGCCCTTAACAAACCCGGTATTATCATCAATGTTGTTTGACATATGGGAGGATCCAACCAGCCAAAATAAATACAACGTTGGCCTTCAATCTGTGGGCAACCAAAGAACCTACGACCTAGATTAGTATCAGTCCAGGATGTTCGGGTGACTATAGGAAGCCCACAAAAACATAAGGCCATTGATCTTAGAGGTTAGGGTTCTTGGGAGTAGTTTTGGATTGGGTGAAGTGGGAATTGGGCGATGTATCGAGGGAGTTATAAGGAGTGGGATTTGGCAGGAGATCTTATGTAGGAGTTATATGGTAACACTGTTAGTCCTTGAGGTGGCAATTATTGTGATATGCCGATTTTACCCCTAGCACTAAAAAAGATAACGAGACTTTGGATGGAGTTACGGTCAAAGGACTGATCAACTCAAAATGGAAAACTACAGGGACGACCAGTGTAATTTCGGGTCTTTTAGGACAAAACCTGTAATTTTGGGACAACCACAAGGACGATCTATGTACTTAACTCCTATATTAATGTCTATGAAGACATGGGATTGCAAATTATTAGTCAGTTTTGCAAGAAATTTCGCAAATTTAAGATTGATAAGTTAGTGACTCAAATGGGACTCATTACTATGGCAAAAGGATGCCTTGAGTTGGAATGTTTACATATTCTTCTCCCAGATATTTCAAATGAAATTTTGGAGTGTATGGGAACTCATTTGAATAACCTCCATGATTTCCATATGACTTTAAGTTATAAATATGGTGAAACATCTGGCCCACTAGACGATGGGATACTAGTTATGCTAATTAGTTGTAGCAAACTTGAAAGGCTAAGTATCTGCCTTCGACCACGACATGGAGGATTAATAGATGAATGTTTGAGGTATATTGGGAAGTATGGTCATAATTTGAGATATCTTTATCTTGGTTATGTAGGAGAGTCTGATGCAGGACTTGTGGAGTTATCAAAATGGTGCCCGAAATTGAGAAAACTGGATATGATGGTTTGTCCTTATAGCGAGCAAGCAATAACCACTTTTGTGTTTAATATACATTCCCTGAGGAATGTGTGGATTCGCAATACAGGTGGTCAGACTACTTTGGCATTGACTAGTCTAAATTTTTAATTTTGAAACAACGGGAAGACATGTTGATGCTGAAATTAAAGTGAAGTCATGGCTATTGTTAGAAAGTTTATTCTATGGTTAAATTATCTAGCTGGTTTATCTTTTACCATTTATGTGATCCTATTTTTACTCATTTAAGCACGTCACAACTATAAGAAGTATATATTCTATGGTTAAGAACTCTTAGCTATTGTTTGAAGGTTTATTCTATGGTTAGATTATACCATTCTTGTGCTCCTACTTTTACTCATTTAAGTATATCACAAATTAAGAAGTATCACTAGAATTATAAGCCAGAAACGTTATTGATGTATCGATAGTGTTTGTTTTGAAAACTTCTTCCGTTTGACCTTTAATCGTATGTGTCATTAGTTAATGGGGATTACAATACTTTAGAGCTTTGCTATCTTTAACTTACCAGTTGCTATTACATATATCATTCAGGTCACTACGCATAAAGCACTAGTATGTTCTTATTTAATTCATCAAATTTGTGAATGCAATTTCATAAAGGGACGTTTTGTCATTTTACTATGGAATTAGTAAAGAACTCATTTTTGTAACTTTATATATAAGAAGTATATAGGATGCAGTAGACTGATAATGGTTATACAATGGTCACCTATGACCATACGTCCATACCGATGGCCGTGTTATAGGGTCAGGTGCCACCCACGCCAACCAAGTTATAGCACGCTTTCACATTTCTTTTTTTGTTCTTTTTTTGATTTTCTGGTGGATTTGTGTTTATATTTATGTTTATGTATGAGTGTGTTTATGTGTTTCGTGTTTGTGTTCTTTTAATGATTGTGATTTGTAGGTGGTTTAAGAAGAAGATGATATATCTTCTTTCTTTCACTTTCAATCCTATTCATTCGGAATGTTTTAGTTTTTAATCCTCGTTAGTTAAGTTCTTGCATCGTTAGTCTTTATTAGGTTTGCTTTGTTGGTCCTATAATGCATAATTAGTACCTAATCCTTCTCTTTTTTTCTTTGATTTTTTTCTTACATAATTAGTACCTGTAATGCATAAATTTTGGTAAGTTAATTTATCTAAATAATGTAATGTAGGGTTGAGCATTATAGATCGCGGACCGGATCGAACCGAGAAATCAGACCGGGCCGAATATATTTCGGTCCGTTCCTCGGTCCATCATTTTCATATTTTCTCCCAACCGACTATTATGCTATGTTGGACCTGACCAGATCGAAGAACCGGACCGAGCCAGACCTGGACTGAGCAATTATGTCCGATCCTCGGTCTGGAGTTTTGGATCAGATTGATTTTTGGTCCGGCCCTAGTCGGTCCAGTCCAATTTTTTAGACCGTGTTAGCCCTAATTGTTTCAATTTCAATATGTTGCTTTATTTAAAAAATGAAACAAAATAGAAACATAAATATTTATGAGGCCCAGGTGTGTGTTTTATAACTTAAGTGATGAGTGAAGGTGTTTTTGGACTACGTTATAGGTTTTTACTATAGAGTGAAAATCTGACGTTGACATCTCTTTTTGCTATAACACTAGCTTATAGCTTCGATAATGGCGGAGCTTGGCATTTTATTGTGATAGGGCCAAAAAGGAAACTTGTATGGAATAAAAGGGTCAAAATGCAAAAAATAAAATTTACTACATAAAGGTCATTGAAAATTACATTAGGTGACAAAATTGTAAGGGCACAACTCCTCTTTATCTTCATGAAGCTCCGCCAATGGTTCCGAAAGACCCTTGTCGTATGAGTCTTGATTTCTCAAAAACCAAAGGAAAGTCGAATAATATTAATTGCTTGTAGAAGTTCTTTTATCTTGTTGCGTAAAGTGCGTCTTCACATCAAACCAAATGTATGCATATATTGTTAGGTAGTACACGAGTACTCATCATAATGACAAAAATTTAGAGTAATGAATGATTATAGTTGCCTAATTGTGTTTGAACTAGTTTGCCTACCCGCGCTCTGTTGCGGGAAGTTTGGCGGGCGACAGTTTTGATTACCTGTGTTATGTTGCAGGTAACTTTCGACGCTATTACAGTTGATTAATGTAGATACATTATGCATTGGATGTTTAACAGTTTTTGCTTAGTTACTTTCATGAAAAAGCATTCAGTGCCACATGAGATAACAAAAAGAAAATTTGCAATGATCTCAGAATGTGCTTGTAAAAGATTTCAAAACTAAGTTGATGACAGATGAAAACACCATAAAACACTGCATCAAATTTGCAAACAATAACAACATAGGAAGAGTTGAGGACCTTAAGGCCACCTAACTTGCTTCTAGCTTCTTCCTCTACAACAGACCTTTTGCTTCGTTCAAATTTCAGTTGGGTCACACACTCTGGTTTGTTGGCTTACCATAAACAATATCCTTGGGCACTGACCTCTTTCGCCCATCATGTCTCATGCGTACACGGTAGATTACGTGTAACATTTCACATTTTCAGGTCATTTCCAAACTCAATTTTTACCACTATTTATTTTTAAAGTTTTACGCGTTCGCTTTTAATTATAATCAAATAGTTAAATCGCGTAAACTAAAAACTATCATTCAACGTAAACGGACATCAAACAAATAAAAGTTTACGTCAAACAAGTGTCATATAATTATTTGGAGTATAAATTATAAGTTTTCACATTTTATTTTTATTGGCTACGTAAAACGTTTACGTTTCGCAATAAAAATATATTTAGGCATACTCGGAAGTACCTATACCTATCTATACTCAAACAAATACCCACTTTTACGCCCTAAATACATAAATTATACAGTTTTTGTGTCACTAAGCCTACAAGGGCCGGGCATGATATGTAATAACATTAGAATGAGACAAACCTTGTATACTATGGTTATTAACCACCATAAGTACACCATTATCCCATATAACTAGAAATTGTCAAATCATTAGTACCCTAAACATAATCTTAGGCGTCCAAGGGTCATAGGGATTAGGAGGATCTCTTACAAAATCTTACAAGCTCTTACAACATGTACCCTTAACCCCTAGTTTACCATAGTTAGTTTAAGGATATATGTTTAGTTAGTTTAAGGTTAAGGAAACCTTAAACTCAAACACACTTTGTCTTGTTTTCTCTTCATATCACACGACACAAGGACCATTGTGTATTACACACAAATCTTAACTAAATCTTGTACAACCTAGGATTAATTAAGACATGTACTTAACAAATCTTACACAAGATTTGTATCTTGTGTTTCCCTCCCTTTAGCAAATCGTCACCCACACAAACCAACATAGAAAATCTTGCATAATCTTGTACATCACCCAATTCATTAATACTTGTACTTAATCAAGCCTAAACTACCCTAAAAACCACCTAAGCATGTACTTAAACTACTACACTTCTCTAGCAAAGGAGACATGGTTTTAGAAAGTGGTATAGAGATATTTTCTCTATAAATAGGAAGGCTTACAACCAAGAGTGTTTACACACTCACACACTTAAAGGCACACTAGCAAAAACCATCCTTGTTGCTCTCTTCGTTCGGGTCACCACAGCCGAGACACAAATCCACGAACACGACACCACAACTCACAACCAAAGAGTTCTAAGGTATAACCTAGTAATCTATAAGCTAAGGTTATACGTTTAAGGGTTTGAAAGCAAGAAAGATTCGGTTTAAACTAAGGCTTGGGGTATACAAGTCGAGTTTCCACACGACTACACGACACACACGTTCAAGAAGCTAGGACCCTTGTAAGTGTCTTAGCCTACGTTCGTATTTAAGTTTCATGTTTGCTTCATGCGTCATAAGGCACGGTTATTATGTGTTAACAAGCTAGACATGAGTCGTGCCTAGCATGACACAACCCATGTCCACGTCTTATAATATGCAACATATATAGACTTGTGTGGTGAACCAAAAGCCATAAGGCACGTAACAAAGATCTTGTTTTCCGGTGAGTTTTCCGGCGAGCACCAAAAAGTCTCCTCTTCGCCCGATCTATCCAATCCCCAACACCACTCTCCTCCACGCGCCACAACCACCACCACCATCACCATCACAGCCACACACCACCAAAAGGGTGCGGCTGTTGGTGGTAAACACCCACGAGGGTGCGTTCGTTTTTGGTTCGTAGAAGCAAACAGGGGTCCGTTTGGGGTGTTCGTTTGGCTGTGGTGTTTCACCACAGCAGGGATGCGTTTGGTTTTGTTATAACAGCGAGGGTGCGTCGGGTTTGGGTCTCCGCCCAGTAGAGTGCGTCGGGTTGGGTTTTAAAATGAAAAAGGGTGCGTCGGGTTTACTATACAACCACCCCTAGGGGTGCGTTTGGGGTGGCAGCCACCCATATAGGGTGTGTTCGGTGAATGGCTAGCCGAATAGGGTGCGTTTGGATCTAGTTTAAGCACCACGAGGGTGCGTTTGTTTGATGAAACCACGCACAAGGGTGCGTTTGGTTGGCTGTAAACAGCCATGAGGGTGCGTTTGGTGGTAATAAAACGTCACCGGGTGCGTTTGGCTGTTAAAACAGCCATAGGGCGCGTTTGGTTTGCGGGATAACACCCAAAAGGGGTGTTTGGTTGTGCAGTCAACAACTTAGGGTGCGTTTGGGATAGTGACAGCAGCTAGGGGTGTTTGGTTTTGATTATTAACATTGAATAGGGTGCGTTTGGCTTAACAGCCACGCACATGAGTGCGTTTGGTTTAGCCAAAATGCACAAGAGGTGCGTTTGGTTGGCTGGGAACACTATAAGGGAGTGTTTGGTTTGGGCAGTTTCACCAAAAGGGGCGTTTGGCTGATGTGGGCAGCCGTAGGGTGCGTTTGGATTTGCGTTTACAAGATTAGGGTGCGTTTGGCTGCCGTGACAGCCGTTAGGGTACGTTTGGTTAGTGATGATCAACAAGGGTTCGTTTAGTATATATAACCTTAACTAATAAAAATATACCAAGATTTGATATAAATATTAAAATCGGACCGGTGGTTAATTGGTTAAATAAATGTGACTAATTATTATTTTTCGGATACATTATACTAGACTAGTGACGAATATAAAATACTATGATTCGTAACGAAGTTACAATATGGAAATAATGTTTATTAAACGATAATTAATAAACACGCTTGAATTGTTAGAATGTTTTCTATTAAATTAAATTGGGAAAGTGGATTTGCAACAAAGTCGTTCGACTTGGGATCGTTTTATAAACGGAAAGGTCATGGCGAAATTTATATAGATTTCTATATTTAGTAATGTTTTACTAAAACTGCTATTATTTTAGAAACCGATAAAGGGGACCAAGATTATATTTTAAAAGATACATTAACTTGTATTATACAATAACCCGACCAATGAACGAAAACTATACCTTTACAATGAAACGAACTGTTTTAGGCACGACTCGTCGAGGAAACGAAATATAATTTATAAAATATTATTTTATATTTTATAATGGTTATAAACTGTTACAAACATCGGTTGTTTAATTGAATTGGTGTCAAACCAATTGGGTTAATTATTTACACCTTCTTATTATATAATACTTGCAAAACTTTATATACTTTTCATTAATCGTTGGAATGTTTGTCATGTTATATAATTCACGGTATGAATTATATAAGGGTTTATGTTTCATATGTAATATATAAAGAATATATATTACACACTTTGTAAACCGCTAACTTCTTGTCAGCCGTTCCTGTTTTCCGTTTGTCTGGCGCTTATATGCCATTCCGCCAACCGTTCACAACATCGATGTGAGTTTAATAAGCCCCTCTTTCACTGTTTTAACAGTTACTTTACAAATCGCGGGGAAATACATGCTCAATACAACTTATTTACATTTTTGTTTAGCAATTTCTTTACATACTATTCTATCACACTTGGTTTTTACAATACTTAATTTTGCAAATCATTACAATATAATTACATGGTTATTACAACTGGTTTCATACTTGATTCACTTACTCATTTGCATACATCGTTACAAACTTGTTTACATACTCATTGACAAAGCTCAAATACTTGATTTATATCACAACTCTTTTCTACTTATGGATTAATATCAAAGCTATTTACGAATACAAAGTGTAAAATTTTTATTGTACACTAAGTTTATTGTTATCACCTCTCCTGTTTACATGTGCCTAAGTACCATAAACCCACCCTGGCCCATTATCATGAACTGTTTAAATTCTTGACCGAAGAGGACCGGTTTGATGAACGCGGTGTTAAATAGATCTATTTGGATTAGACATCCTTTTGGGGGTGTTTATAATATATTAAGTATATTATTATGGGTCTTATATATGTACTAATGTAAACTCTATTTGAGTGTTACAGATCATCTCATGTCTTCTTCATCCACAGTCACCTACACTTCTGTCTACACTGATTCTGAGCCAGGGAGAGTCTTTTGGGGAGCTGATGAGGAGCTGTCTGATGGAAGTTCTCCATGAGTCATCGTATACGGATACGATGGACTCCTTATGCAGCCGGTAGCCCCGCCACCTTCGGAATATGTACCAGGACCTGAGCACCCACCGTCTCCCGATTACGTGACCGGTCCAGAGCACCCACCTTCACCTGTCGAGGTACTATATGTACCTGAGCCTGAGTACCCCAAGTACTTAGTGCCATCCGATGCTGAGGCACCCTTGGAGGACCAGCCTCTACCTATTGATTCCTCACCTACCGCCTTGTCACCAGGCTATGTGGCAGACTCCGATTCGGATGAGGATCCAAAGGAGGACCCCGAGGAGGATCATGTTGATTATCCTGCTGACGGAGGGGATGATGATGATGAGCCCTCTGACGACGATGATGATGATACTGATGACGAGGATGAGGAGCCCTTTGAGGACGAGGATGATGACGAGGAGGAGGAGCACCTAGCTCCGGCCAACTCTTCTTCTATACCCGTTGTCGACCCCGTTGGGGACACAGAGGCATTTGAGACTGATGAGTCTGCACCTACACCTAGATCACCTCAGATTAGGATCCCCTTTGCTCAGACACGTCTCTGTAGGGCACGGAAGACTGTCAGACTTGAGCCACCTATGTCACCATCCATGGAGGCACATATTGCTGAGTATGCTACCGCACCTGCACCACCATCACCACCACCATCTCCACTATCACCTTGGTCACCTCCACTACCTCGGATTCCCTCACCACCACTACCACCTCCACCATCATCACTACAATTACCACCACCTGTACCTACATCATTACCGTTACCATCATCACCACTACCACCACTACTAGTCTTACTGTTCATACCACCACCAGTCGACCATAGGGAGGACATTCTCGAGGCTGAGTTACCACCTCGTAAGAGGTTATGTCTGACTGCTCCCACATCGAGGTATGAGGTAGGGGAGAGTTCGACTGCTGCTCCCAGACATACTGGAGGTCATAGAGCGGATTATGGGTTTATCGGCACTACAGATGCCGAGATGAGAATTCAAAGAGCCGAGGAGGTCAGCTATGGCATTAGGGATGTTTGGGTAGACCCAACAGAGGCTGTTGAGGAGGTAGCACCAAAGACCCTAGAGGGGGTCAATGCAAGAGAGACCAAGCTTGTTGCGGTTCAGGAGCAGGACACACATGATGTTTATGCTATGATAGAGGATACTCAGGATAGACAGACTCAGTTATTTCAGAGAGTTGATGGAGTGGTCGAGGATAGACAGTTTCACTATGAGACTGCACGACTGTTGGATTGGGAGGCCCTCATTTCCTAAGAGGCTTGGGCACATTCCGTTGGGTTGAGTTCGACAGTTCACTATGAACTGCAAGCATATAGGACTCATACCCAGATGCAGGATTACCGTATCGCCTCACAGGAGTCACTAATGATGACATTGATTGCACAGGTTTCATCACTACAGGGACAGTTATCAGCGGCATTAGGACAGATTCAGGCACTTCAGGCTAGAGACCAGACTCATGCAGATGATCCCGAGGGCGCTGGTAGTTCTGCCTAGGTTTACATTTCCATGTCATATTCATAGCTATCATTATGTTAGCCGGCTAAGTATTATGGGTTTTATACCCAGCTAGCACGGTAGTAAGATTTGTATTTTTCATTTCTTGTATTAGACAATCATGTATGTTTTCCCAGTTATATATGATGAGTTGTATTATGTTATGTCGATCTCAATTCTATTATGTATTATGATCCCAGTCATGTTATATAATCACTATGTGATGTGATCTTGTTATATATAATGTGTTGTATTATGTTATGTCGATCTCAATTCTGTTATGTGTTGTGATCCCAGTCATGTTATGTACTCACTGTGTGATGTGATCTTGTTATATATATGTTGTACACATGTCATGTTGTGATGTTTATGAAAACTCACGTGTTTTATATTGTTGTGATTAGAATAATATGCCGCCATGAAGATCCTCTGCTACTGCAAGGGCTGCTGTTGCTGCAAGGGTTGCCGCTGCTACTGCTGCGGCGGCTACCCCTATGACAGCTGCTACTGTTGAACAACTAATCGAAGCAAGAGTGTCTACGGAACTTGCTAATCATGAAACTCTTCGAAATATCACTAATGGTCATGGCGACAGAAGACACAATTCTGAAACTAGAATTAGAGGAACTGTACCCACTCCTCGTGAGTGTACGTACAAGGATTTTCTGAATTGCAAGCCCCTTACTTTTAAGGGTACTGAAGGAGTGGTTATGCTATCACAATGGTTCGAGAAGATGGAATCAGTATTCCATATCAGCAACTGTGCTGTGGAGAACCAAGTTAAGTTTGCTATATGCACTTTCCTTAGGAATGCTCTAACATGGTGGAACTCCCATATGAAGACTGTTACTCAAGATGTTGCTTATGCTATGAACTGGAAGGCACTAAAGAAGACGATGACAGACAAATACTGCCCAAGGGGTGAAATCAAGAAGCTAGAAATTGAGCTCTGGAACCTAAAAGTAAAAGGTACTGATGTCGCAAGTTTACACTCTGCATTTTCAAGAGCTTGCACTGATGTGTGGAAGGATGTTCCACGAGGAATCAGAAGAAGTTGATAAATATGTTGGTGGACTTCCTAATATGATTCGGGGAAATGTAATGTCATATCAACCCAAGACGATGGAGAAAGAAATTGAGTTTGCCAAGGACCAGATGAATCAAAAACTCCTCATTATTACTAAAAGGCAAGCTGAGCAGAAAAGGAAGTTGGAGTTTAATGCTGGAAACAATCAGGGGTAACAACAACAAAACAAGAGACAGAACACTGGGAGGGCTTACACTGTTGGGCTTGGTTAAAAGAGGCAGTACACGGGATCATTGCCATTGTGTACAAAATGCAACTATCACCACAAAGGTCCATGTGCTCCCAGGTGTAATAAGTGCAAGAAGATCGGTCATCTGGCTCGTGACTGTATGAGTTCTGGTCCCAACGGTAATAATAACAATCATGGGAACTTCGGGACAACTCAGAATTCTATCACTTTTTATGAGTGTGGTGTTCAGGGGCACTTCAAGAAAGACTACCCGAAGCTGAAGAATGGAAATCGTGGTAATCAACTTGGGAATGGCAATGCACCAGCCAAGGTTTATATGGTGGGCAATGCGGGAACAAACCCAGACTCCAACGTCGTTATGGGTACATTCCTTCTAAACAACCGATATGCTTCTATCTTATTTGATACTGGTGCCGATAGAAGTTTTATATCTACTACATTTTAGTTCCCTAATTGATATCACACTAACTACATTAGACCATTTTTATGATGTTGAACTAGCCGACGGGAAAATAATTAGGATAAACACTATCATCCTGGGTTGTACATTAAATTCTTAGACCATCTATTCAACATCAACTTAATGCCCGTAGAACTTGGTAGCTTCGACGTCATAATCGGTATGGATTGGTTGTCAAAGTACCACACTCTCATTGATTATGCCGAGAAGATTGTTCGTATTCCTTGGGGAAATGAAACCTTAATTGTTCATGGTGACAGAAGTAATCAGGGAAACGAGACTCATTTGAACATCATTTCGTGCACCAAAACTCATAAATATTTGTTGAAAGGACATAATGTCTTTTTGGAACATGTTACTAAGAAGGTGACTGAAGACAAGTCGGGGGAGAAGCGACTTGAGGACGTACCAATTGTTTGAGATTTTCCTGAAGTATTTCCTGAAGATTTGCTGGGTCTTCCACCGATTCGACAAGTGGAATTCCAAATCGATTTGATGCCTGGTGCTGCACCTGCAGCACGAGCACCCTATCGATTAGCACCTTTCGAAATGAAAGAGTTGTCGAAACAACTGCAAGAACTATCCGACAAGGGCTTTATAAGACCCAGTTCATTACCTTAGGGAGCTTCGGTCTTGTTTGTCAAAAAGAAGGACGGATCATTCCGCATGTGCATTGACTACCGGGAATTGAATAAGCTGACGGTGAAGAATCATTATCCTCTCCCAAGCATTGATGATTTGTTTGATTAACTACAAGGATACAATGTTTATTCGAAAATAGACTTACGATCGGGTTATCATCAGCTTAGAGTACGAGTAGAGGATATTCCGAAGACGACATTTAGGACTCGGTATGGTCATTACGAGTTCCAAATGATGCCATTTGGTTTGACAAATGCACCTGCAGTATTCATGGACCTCATGAACCGAGTGTGCAAACCATACTTAGATAAGTTTGTAATTATCTTTATCACCAATATACTAATTTATTCAAAGAACAAGAAGGAACATGAAGAGCATCTTATGGCAATTCTGGGATTGCTTAAGAAGGATGAGTTGTATGCTAAATTCTCTAAATGTGAATTTTAGATTCCCAGGGTATAATTTCTCAGCCACGTGATTGATAGTCATAGCATTCACGTGGATCCCGCCAAGATTAAATCCATAAAGGATTGGGCATCTCCTAATACTCCAATGGAGATTCGTCAATTTTTAGGTCTTGCCGGTTACTACTGAAGATTCATTGAAGGATTTTCAAAAATCGTTAAGCCAATGACCAAACACACTCAAAATAAAGTCGCCTTTAAATGGGGTGACAAGCAAGAAGCAGCCTTTCAGACATTGAAGCATAAGTTGTGTAGCGCACCCATCTTAGCTCTCCCTCAAGGAGCTGAGAACTTCATTGTTTATTGCGATGCGTCGCATAAAGGATTGAGTGCGGTGTTGATGCAAAACGAGAGGGTGATTGCTTACGCATCACGACAGTTGAAGATTCATGAGAAAAATTATACTACTCATTATTTGGAAGTTAGTACAGTGGTGTTTGCTCTAAAGATTTGGAGGCACTACTTGTATGGAACCAAGTGTACGGTGTTCACAGATCATAAGATTTTACAACACATACTTGACCAAAAGGAGTTGAATATGAGGCAACGTCGTTGGTTAGAGTTGCTCAGTGATTACGATTGTGAGATTCGTTATCACCCGGGGAAAGTAAATGTTGTTGCTGATGCCTTGAGTAGGAAAGAGCAAATTAAACCATTAAGAGTCCGAGCCTTAGTGATGACTATTGGTTTAGATCTTCCCAAACAAATCTTGAATGCTCAGACCGAAGCACAAAAACCAAAGAATCTCAAGAACAAAGATATAGGTGGTATGATCAGGAAGGAAATACCGAAGGAAAAGTTGGAACCCTGCGCCGACAGAACCTTATGCTTAAACGGTAGGAGTTGGTTGCTATGTTATGGTGACTTGAGGACGGTGATCATGCACGCGTCCATCCGGGTTCTGACAAGATGTACCAAGACATGAAGAAGCTATATTGGTGGCCCAATATGAAAGCCCGCATTGCCACCTATGT